>PVKA01014218.1:0-52998 GCA_004027165.1 Ctenomys sociabilis
ATTCTGTATCTGTATATACAGTATAGTTAGGATAGATATGCACCTACTTTCACTTAAATCAATGAGAAGATTTGTGCTAATAGTGTTTGGACAGGATATCCTGCCTGTATCCTGTAATATTGAAAAGCAGTGAGAAAATAACAATGAACAAGGTATTAACTATGAAACTGTCCTATTAATAAAAAATTAAATAAATAAATTTTTTTTAAAAAGGTAGGCAAGGGAAAAAGTTATCCAATAGATGTACCACAAAATGACTGATTATGTTTTGAAGTTATACTAATCAGAAGTTAACTGTTTAAAATACAAAAAGCATTACAATCAGCAGATTACTCCAGGCTCCATTCTAAAGGTACATTCTCATGTTTGATCCCAAAAAGAACCTGAATGACTAGTACAGTAATTTAATGAGACCTCAAAATGACTCTTTTGGTTTAATTTAGGAGTAAAGCTAAGTTAGAGAGAGTGTGTATATTTTCAGGTGCTAATAGTAAAAAAAAAATATTTAAATGACTTAATTTTATCTTAAAATCGCTCCTATAAAAGCATAATGGGTAGATAATTTATATAAGTTTTATCTAACATTATCCATCTTTAACTGCTAAACAATTAATGTCATTTATACTTTAGATCCACAAAGTTCTGTTCATTAATATGTGGGTTACAAACCCACATCTTTGGGATTAATACCTCTGGGCATGATTAGCCTGGCTGTTTCTCAATATTTCACTCTCTCTATACAGCAGCATACATGTCCTACCTAGATGTTCCCTCTTCCAGTTCAATACTTAAAAAAACTCCTGCTAGGGGTCAGGGAGATGGCTCAGTGGAATAAGTGCTTCCCTGGCAAGCTCAAGGGCCTGAGTTCAATCCCCAGCTCTGCCAAAACACAAAAAAGAAAAAAACAACTCTTGCTAGTACACAGACCTATTTTCTGTGTACCTAGATATGTCCCTATAGGTACAAACTATAAAACATCATTCTCTTTTTTTCTATCAAGGAATTTACTTCTACACTCTGAAATAGAAATTAGTTCAGAAAAAAAAAAAGAAATTAAATTTAAAAAAAGAAATTAATATTTAATAGGCTATTAAATGTACCTAAATACTGCCTTCGGGTTACCTACTGAAAACAATCCTGTTCAGTATGGTGTGTGAAGTTTTTATCTCCACAAATTAGGTTTGAAAGCAAAAATTAGGTTTAGCAATCACTTTAGACTTTAACTTAAAAGCCAAGCACATAGTCACTTTGGTAGTCAATGCCAAATGCATGAAAATGATGCATATTTCCACTAATGTACGCATTAACTAGCAGGGATACTTTTATAATCCTATTAAAATACTTTATTCTTATACATTTCCTATTCTCATTGATTAAATTGTGTCTCTTCCTCCTCCTCCCAAAAATTATGTATTAAAACTTACCATCAGAACATTAACAATGTGAGTCTATTGGGAAAGAAGGTCTTCAGGAGGTAATTAAGGTGAAATTAGGTGATAAGGGTGGGCTCTAATCACATACGATTGATGTTCTTATTGCAAGAAATTTGAACATACACATGATGAGAGAAAAACCACAAAAAGACATCAGGAAAAGGCCATCCACAAACCTCAGAAAGAAGCAGTAGAATAACCAACCTTTCTACACACAGATCTCAGAGTTCTAGATTTCCAAACTGTGAGAAAATAAATTAAACTGATTAAGCTACCTAGTCTGTGGCAATTCATTATGGCAGCCCTACCACACTAACACATCCACCGATCCTAGACATTTTGATTGTAGGAAGGAAAAAAATGAAGTAGGTGTTAGGGAGGCAGGGAGAAAGGGAAAAGGGGGACAAGATTCCTTCCCCAAAAACTGCTTCCACAACAAATGTGATATTCTAATTTAGACCTATCTTCAACTGAAACAAAAAGCCATAGAAGACAGGTTGCAGGCAAGCTATCTTCTATTTCTCTTCAAATTAAGCACCAAATACCTATTAAAGTTAAATCTGACAAATCAGCTAGCTTTGCACTCTGAGAAGCTAAGAAGCTATTTCATATTAGGTTGAAACTAAAATATATTTTTAGAATAATATATAGGTATAAGAGCCAGGAGGCAGGGGTCTACTGTGTTATCACTAATTATCACCATCCACAACTATTCTGGACACTGTTGTTATTTGAGCAATGGTTGATGAATGTTGAAACAATGATTGGGTAGATAGCAGTAGTGGCTTTACCTTATTCCTGACAAATGATGAACTATTAAAGGTCCCTGGCTTCTTCTACAGAAATTCACTCTCAGTCCAAAAGACAAAAGGAATAATACCACTGAAGAACCAGATGATGGTTTCATTTATTTTATGTCCTCATCCGTACTTCAAGCCCCTGAGCTGAAGATGATGCCTGGGACACACGTATTTTGCTATTTCTCCCTTAGGAGTCCAGATCTCACTACATCCTTCAGGCGGCCCTTGCCCTCACTACATAACACAGGCTAGCATCAAAGTCAAGGTGATCCTCTGGCCTCAGTCTCCCATCATGCCTGGCTGATGCTTCTTTCTAAAGAATGCTGCTTATAATGATTATTCAATAAACACTTGTGACTTTGATAGGGTCACTTGACCTGGTAATGGTGATCTTCATTGAAAAGTTAATGACCAATACATTAACATCACTATGAATCCAAGCTGCGTATCAGGACCCTGCACCAAATAAATAAATAAATCTTTAAAAAAAGTTGAGCACTTTCTGGGGCACTGGAGTATAGGCTGCACTAGACAAAATTATGAAATACATTGAATTTGTTCTCCACAAATGAGTGCTTTAACTGCATTGTTAGTTTGTATGCTGAATCCACTTGAGAGGTTCCTATGTTAATGTTTGGTTCCTAAGGTAGCATTATTGGTAGGTTGGAAGCTTTATGAGGGAGGCCCTGTGGGCCATCTTTAGGTCATCCAAGTGGTGCCCTCAAAGGGCACTGTGTGACCTTGATTTCCCTCTCCTCCACTTTCCTTCCCAATTGCACTGCAGGTGGGTGCTCTGTCAAGAGCTCTAGTCACGATGTACTGCCCTCCCCAGAGGCCAAAGCAAGGTGGTAGCTTGGTGTTGTACTGCAGCCTCCCATAACTATGAGCCAAAGAGAAATCTTCTCTTCATAAGGTAATTCTTTGGGCATTTTAGTATAGTATTAGAGAGCTGACTAACACACCCATGTTCCTAATTAGATAGTGGCCTTCCTATCTAATTCTAGTTAAAACACCTTGTCTCATTTACTTTTCTCTCATTGTTGGGACAAAATACCAAAATTAAGGAAAAAAGGGTTTATGTAGCTCACTGTTTATAGAGCTTTCAGTCCATTCTTAGCTGGCTCCAAGGCAGACTGACACAGGGCAGAGAGCAGCAGTTCATGGAGGTGGAAAACAGCAAGAGCAAAACAGAGAAGTAGCAGCAACAGTGGCAACAGGTAGCAGATCTAGTCTGTTTCCCTTATGTTGCATTATCAACCCCAGGCCAGGTGTAGCGCTCACACCCATAATCCCAGCAGCACTCATGAGCATAATCCCAGCATTGGATCATGAATTAATCACAGCCTGTAGAATATATATATATATATATATATATATATATATATATATATATGCGCATTTATATATGCATATATTACTATAGTAATATATATACTATATATAGTAATATATATAATAATATACTGTATTATACACAGAACATATATTTCTATATATACTACCATATATATGTATTACTAATTTCTATTAGTTCACTGAAAGGAACAGTTAGTGCTTATATTTTCTGATCAATTTTTCATGCCTATATCTGGTAATCTGAACAACTACTTTAAAGATAACAATGTGCAATACAATAACCAATTTCCTATCATCTTGTCTTGAAATTCTATATTGCTTTTATTATCTCTCTTAAAGAAATATAATAAACAACATTCTATATGTATACAGACCTCTGTCCTTTCATTTAATAGTTTAGCAAGATCATAGCTTTATAAGAACCGACTTGTTTATGTGAGAAATATTTTTAAACTCTCATCTGGAAAGCACCTGAAGAACTTTCCCAAGCCCCATAGCCCAGGGACTTGAATTCAGTAAGGAACAGACATTCCACTTTAACTAACATCCAAAGTACTTGAATTTCTCATCACTATCTGGCTTTATTGATTTCTTTACCCATCCTGAAAATAACTAGCTACTATAATCACATAAACCATGGTTATCGGCATCTTTAACTAACTTTGATGTGTTCTTCAGAAAATCTTAACTAAGAATTCACAATGGGATCAGTCCAATTATCCATCCTCTCTACTGCAGTATCCACTCCAGAGACTATCTCCCAGTTATGCAGTTTATTACTTTTACAAATTTGTAATTTTCTTTAATTATCTCTAAAGTCACTAACAAGCTACTAATTGGTAAGTCCAATTGGTATTTCCATCTAATCTACAGTTGATGCTTTGCACCATTTACACTATTAAAGATAATTTCTGTGTGCTCACACACACACACACACACAAATACATTTCATAATGCCTTCTTTCCTCTGATATTCTAATGCGTGACTGGTTTTTCTTAGTATCATTTTGTCCAGGCTCCTCTTTATGTATTTCCTCAACACTCATCTTTTTCCCCATCTCCAAACACATTGATAATTTATCTAACCTACAGAACGTGTACATTGGCACAGGATACAGTTCAGTGGCATAGTATCTGCCTGGCAAGCATAAGGTACAAGTTGCATCCCAAGTACCAATGTATATACACGATATTTCTATTTGATATCTACACAGATATCTCAACATTCAAGCCTAAAACTGACCTTACTACCTTCTCCTTAGGAAAAAGCAGATCCTTATTCATCTGTGTATCCCTACACATAGAAAGTAAGGCCATTCCTAACTCTGCCATTGCTCTAGAGATTTCTTTCCCACATTTGCCACATCCAGCTGGTCACAAATTCTGAGCTAAGATGAAGGAGCAAATGTTCGAATCAGACTCTCAAAACTCAGAAATCAGAGTGCCAAATTTTTATTAATACCAATACTGAAGGTGTGGATGAAAAAAGCAAAGTCTGGAACATCCTTTCATACTACATGAGATATGCATTCTCTAGCTCAGAATCATCGGTGAGGAATTCATGACATTTTATCACAAGTTTTATGAGGCTACTCACAGAGAGACCTAAGCATATAAGTTTTTAAACTTCTACATTTTTATACCTGTAAACATGAATAGTTTACATTGTATCTGCCAAGGAGCCATGACTCATGCAGTCTTCTAGAGCTATTTACTGTGCACTGTTCTTCATTCAGGGTCATCTGGAAAAGGATTTCATAATACAAAGCCTCTCTATACTGTACATATGATTAATCTTTTACTTGGCTAGCAGGCTGACAAGGAGATTAGGCCAGGTGATCCATCCCCTTTTTTCCTTCTTTCTTCTCTGGAAAAGTTAGTGAATGAATCGTAGGCCGGCTGCCTACAGCTTTAATTCTTTCCTCCAGGTTCTTTCGATTACATTACCTACCTATGTAGCATGAAAAGTCAGTCCATACTCCCTATTGCTGCTAGTGCACACTGGCTCACCTTTTGCCCAAACTTCAGCAGCTTGTTTAGTCTCTCTAGTTCCACGTGTTCCTCTACTGCAGGAGGAAACAACTGTTTTCTGCAAATCAACATTTGTTCACATCACTTTCAGGTTTAAAGTCATTTGCCCAATATTTAAAGCATCTTTACACTGCTGCTCTGCCTACATTCAGCAATTTCCCCTTCTTCCAGACCCTTTCTTCCTCTTGACATCCAGCTGGACCATACACTCCTTAACACTCCATTTCAATGTTTGCACTACCTAGCAAAGCTCTGAAGCCCTCGCACACGGACATCCACAGTTACATCAACTTGAAGTATCAGCTTTTCTCTTAAAATAAGTGACTTTCCCCTATGTCACGCATTATTAATTAATTAGGGTTAGGGTGTGAATGTAGCCTTGCTGTATTCCACAACCCTCTTCCTCACACCCAGTCATAATGTCTCTATCACTCACCACACAGCTTTTCTAATTAAACTGATAAATATTTTCCAAGTGACAGTCTGGTGCCAGACAGTGAAGATTTACTGAGCACAGAGAGTAAATTTAATTTCTAAAAGATCACCATTACTAGAGACAACAGTTTTAATTTTATTAAAAACAAACCTTCCTAGCATATATCATCCTTCACTACCTTGATTTAAAGAAAAAATAGTACTAGGTGTCAGACAGTGTAAGACTTCACAGCAAAAGAACAGATCTAATATGAAATAATATTCCCTGATGGGTCAAACAATCTGCTCCAGGTTAACAGTGAATTTCTCTGGGGAGTTTAACATCACATAGTAATTGTCCCCATTCCTACTTTTATGGGATTTTTATAATGTAAAGTCATTATGCTGTGTATAATTTTCCTTTATCTACTTTAAATCTTACACTTAAGTAATTTGAATTTATATTCCAAAATGAGGCAAAATTTTCTCACTGGGAAGTGGCAGAACATTAAACTTGCATGTGGCATTAGGAAGCACAGAGCAGTTCCTTAGTCACCTTCCTCCATGTATTTTACCTGAACCAGTGTGTATTATTTTTTCCTGCTGATTCCATTTACACAGTAATACTATCTAACTGAGACGCTAAAGAAACTTGACTTGCATCATCTTTCTTATATTTAGATGGATTACAGTTAAATAATCTGCAGGAATTTAAGTGATTTTCATGAGATCCATAACTAGAAAATGACAGAAACAAAAGATAAGCCAAGCTCTGATTTTTTTTCTCTTTATTGACTCCTTCTGTACTTTGGCATAACCAACTATAACCATTAATCCCTTTGGCAGATACTCATTCTTGAGTCTCTATCCTAATTTGAAACTACATATTTACACAATAGAAAAATTTCTTTAGTATCCTTTGTTATCTAAACTGAGATCCTAATTCCTGAATGTTTTTCTCTTTGATAATCGACAGATAAAAACACTAAAAGTGAATGGGTTAAAACTATCGCTCTCAGCCAGGCATGGTGATACATGCCTGCAATCCCAGTACTGGGAAGGCTGCAACCCCAGTACTGGGAAGGCTGAAGCAGGGGATTGCCATGAGTTTGAGGTCAGCCTGAGCAACATGGTGAATTTAAAGCCAAACTAAACTAGACAGAGAGACCCTGTTAAAAAAAAAGACAACAATAATGAAAAAGCCCTTTAAAGACTTCTCCAAATACAGCTTTTCTAATAGCAATGAGATACCCATCTCTGACAAAACAAAACAAAAAATGGAGATTTAGATAAAGGACTGTTTTGTAGTGAAAAAAATATGTATATGTAAAAAGGGTAGATATACAGCTACTTTCTCTTAGTTCAATGAGAAGAAAGTTTTGTACTAATAGTGTTTAGATAAGATATGATGTCTACATCTTGTCCTCTGAATAACCACTATGAAGACAATACTATGCAATGTATTAATTATTCTAATGTCCTACTACCCTGTTTTGAAACTGTTTCAGTGCTATTTTATTTTCTCATTAAAATGAATAAATTTTAAAAAAGACAGAAAGAAGGGAAAAGAAAACAACCAATCTCATTTCTTTATTTTATTTATCTATTCTTGTATTTTAGGACAGGGTCTACAGGGTATTCAGGGTCTCACTACTAGACTGGACTCGTAACACTTCTCCTGTTTACAGCCTCCCAAGTGCTGGGACTGCAGGCAAGGGCCACGACATCCAGTCCCAACCACCTGCACCCTGGAGGTGGGGCCGGCACAGCAGGCCTGGGACCGAACCCCTGTCTGTCTAGGCAGGTGCTTTAATCCACTGAGCTATTTGGCTGGCCCTACCAATCTCATTTCTACTACATGTAGATCATTATATAAATGCTCTAAGAAGATTTATATTACATTGTCTTTGTAGATTTTTTTTGTTTTTCTTTGTTTTGTTTAGCAATGGGGATGGAACTCGGGACATTGCAGGAATTCATGACTAAGCTATATCCCCAGCACTTGTCTTTGCAGACTGTGATATACACAAATAGAAACACATTTTTAGGTATTTTAACAAAAATTTTCATCTTTCAGGCGTCTTTGCCAAATTCAAGAGAGGCGCAAGATGTTTAGGACATTGTGGATGGATGGGTGGGCTGATTTGGAGAAGAGGCTGGGTGGCTGGAGGCTACATTTCCTGGTTCCTTTGAAAGGAGCTATAAATATGGTCATTCTGGTATAAAAAATGGCACTATACAAGAAAGAAGATATTATCCATTTTTTCCTGCCTTTCCTCTGTGAATCATATTTTAAGTAGTTCTCCAGAGAAACTTCATTATATAATTCTAACCAGTAAATTTGAAAAACCTGATAAAATTACAGATCCAAACTTTTGTAGTCTGCCATGTAATATTTGTATCAAGTAATTGTATTCATTGATAAAATTACTAGATGTCTCTTATGAGAAATTAAGAAGAATCAGACAGGCATCACTCATATCTTCTGATTAACCTAATTATCATTTAAAATGGGAGAGCAAAACTATACATAAAAGATGAAATACACAGATTCCTCTGTAAAGAAAGACAAAGAGAAAGAGAGAGAGACTGAGTCAGAGAGATTAACACTAGTCAAGATTGAATTTATGTTCATTTATAGAAAATATAGGAACAAATAAGGATTCTAAACAGTATCACAAGAAAGCAACCAGCTATGTTCAGATCAGATCAGTAAGACCCTATTCCTACAAACAAACTGTAGCACATTTAATTAAGGAAGTGTGTTTAAATGTTTTGGCAAGCCTCATGCACTTTTATCAAAGGGAGCCAAACCTAGAGTTTGTGCTTGATTCACGGTTCATTGCTAAGATTAAGGGTGCTGGGATTAAAGGTAGGTGATTGCTTGATCAATCAGTCCACTGACTGTATTGGCACCATCCTAAACCCAGCAGTCTGGATAAAATAAAAGGGGCTAAAAGAGATTTACTTGCCTCTTTCGTTGTTTTGCTGTCTTCAGCAGCCACAAACTGTTGCCCCTTTGCCATGTTCCATCTTGCCATGGAGCCATCCAATTATGTACTTAAATCTCTACAAACTGTGATCTACATAGACCTTTCCTCCATTAACTTTTCATGTGGGGTATTTTGTCTCAACGATGAAAGTAACTAAAAGAGCAAGGGGGTGGGAGGAGAGATGAAAAGATAAAGAGATAAAAGAGACAGAAGCAAAGGGACTATCCTATCTAGAGTGAGAAAAGAGACATAAAAATACAGTCTCTGAACCTGAATTTAAAAAGAAAAAGCTATAAAGACTATTTCTGCGAGGCACGATGGGGTCCACCTATAATCGCAGCATTTGGGAGGCTGAGTCAGGAAGACTGCTATGACTTTGAGGCCAGCCCAGCTCACATAGTGAGTTGAAAACTGGCCTGAAGGCCTGAACTACCATGTCTCAAAAAATATATAATAATAATTAACATAAGACAATCTTATAAATGTCATTATGAACTCTGTATCAGATATTAAGAAATTACGATATTTTGCTAAGGTTAAAAATTGAGTAATTGGCTGGCCTGATAGCTCAGCGAATTAAAGCACCTGCTTAGGCAGATAGCAGCAGTGGCTGGGGTTCAACCCCCGGCATGCTGTGCCCCCCACCTGGGGGTACACTGAGGCAGCTATTGAGACTGGGCATGGGCAAGCCTGTAACCCTAGCACTTTGGAGGCTGAAAACAGGAGAATCACTATTAGTCTGATCTATGTAGTGAGACCCTGTAGACCCTGCCCTAAATACAGAACTTTTAAAAAATTGAATAATTACATAGGAAAACATCCATTTTAATTTAATTTTTTTCTTTGTAAATGAAAAAAGAAATCATTTCAGGACGGTTACTCTAGATCAAAGGAATTTGTCTTCAGTGAGAGAACTGTCTGCTGCCTGATGATTTCCTGCTAATGTGTTTAAAGATTTTGGACTTTTCAACTTTCTTTCTTTTCTGGCAGCTGAATCTGTGGCCATCTCCTCTCTTTCTGTGCCTGCCTTCACTGCACTTCACACTGAGATCCACAAAAGGAGGCACCTTGAAACCAAGTGGGGAGCAACTTGGGGCAAATTTAGCTTATAAACATCAAAGATCTGCTTCAGAGAGTGGGAGTCGAATGCTCATATGCTTCCTGGGCTGATTTATAAAGAAAGTAGTTCTTTTCAATCAATTTTTCAAGCTGAGACTGAATGTCAGAAATTTTAGACCAGGAAAAGCCCAATCCACTTAGTGGAACCTTGATCTGATTCAAGTACTGAAGGAAACGAGATTCTTTTGGGCGCAGAATGAGCAAGGCATGCCCTTTTCTGCGCAGGCCATTGGCACAATGAATAGATTCCTCAGTGTCATCGGAAGGGTCCTACTGAACAATCCAGCCAACTTGAGGGACATCCAGCCCTCTGGTGCCACATCCGTGCACAGCAATATCCCTGAATCTGCCTTGCAGAACTGGAAGAACATTGTTGTCCACCTATTTTGCTTCTGCTTCCCATGAGTAGCCAAGACAGATGAATCAATGCAGTTCAGCAACTCATAGTGGTGCTTCACAGACATGCAGGATGAAAAGAAAATCATGAGTGTCTTCTTTCAGTTCTTCTTGAGGAATGTAAAGAGTAGAAGGAATCTCTTTAACAGGACAAACAACATATCCCTGCTCAAGACCACCCGTTGTGGCATTAGTTTCGCCATCATCCACACCAACATTCAATGGCTCCTCTTGCAAAGAAACCCTTGCCAGGTCTTCAGCTTTTCAAGTTTCCATGGCAGAAAAGAGCATGGTCTGTCTGCGTATTGGCAATAGTTTAATAATTTGCTTTAATTCTTCTTCAAATCCAACATCCAAGATATGATCTGCCTCAATAAACAGACACTGTAGATTTTTATACATAAACCCTGTGGTATTTTGCATGTGGTCAAGGAGGCAGCCTGGGGTGGCCACGATGATGTTGACCCCATTAGCAAGGTTCTGTGCCTCCGAGACCTATTACTGCCACCTGTGATCAAACCGTATGTGTGAGCATGGTGGGTCATCAGCTCCTTAAGACCACCAATGTCTGCATGGCCAGTTCTCTAGTAGGGGACAGAACAAGGGCCCCTGTTCCATTCCTGGGCATGGGCTATAACTTAACAATGAGTTCAATCAATGAGAAATGCAAGGGTTTTTCCCCTGCCTGTTTTGGAAGCTGCTAAGAGATCCCTGCCTTTCAGAAGTAGTCTAATGCTTTTATGTTGAATTTCAGTCATGTTTGTGAAACCCATTTATTTTGCTGCCTTCAGAGTATTTTCACTGACAAGATTAGTTAGAGGAGCAAAAGAGGTACCCCCCTGTCAGTCCCAGGGGCAGGCTGAGCACCTTGCTGCCACCGTTCCAACCATCTGACTTCCCCACACCATCTTTTTTTTTTGTCCAGAGTCTCGGTGCTCTCTTCATTTTTTGCTTTTTTTGTATCAGGCTCAGCATCAATCACTATTTTTCTTTTCTTCTTTTTCTCTTTTAATTCTGAGTTGGGAAGCTGTGTTGCCGCTTCTCTCTTGGCAACATGGCAGGTTTCTGGGGGGACTTTTGAACTTTGACATTTTCCATGGTGTCTTCATACTCATCTCTGTTTTGAGTTTCTCTCAAGCGCCCATTCACGGAATGTTTCAGAGGTTTTTTTTTTTAACTTTTCTGATGTTCCCTGTTTTTTCAGGCTCATTTCCATTTTGAGCTTTCTAACAGAAAGTTTGGCAGATTTTTTAACCTTCCCAACTTGCCCTGTTTCTGCAGACACATCTCTGTTTTCAGCTTCCAACAAGCCCCCATTTGTAGAATGTTTTAGGGCTTTTTTGACCTTTTTTTACTCTTGCTATTTCTTTGGGCACAGCGCTATTTTGAATTCCTGACAGGCTCACACGGGAGGCTTCCAGGCAGCTTTAGGTTTTGCCACCAGGTTGCAGTTCTGCTGCTCAGTCTGCTTAGGCAGGACTTTCATCCGCAAGTGCGACATGCTGGTGGAGAAACTGAGGTGCCAGGCATGGCTCTCCTCCATTTTAATTTTTAAAGTACATTGGGGTGACTTAATAATTTGCTTGACTTAAAATTCTTCAGGAAAAATGATAAAACAGTACTTTGATCATTATTCAATGTAGGAGATAAGTATATAAGACTTTTTAATCAATCTGTCTTACATTTATGATGGTTAAAATTTACAAAGTATCATTAAAAAATAGCACAATGCTGGCAAGCACAGAAATCTAAGCTAAACTGCAACCTAAGCAAGGAGCACAAGGGGTGCTCTTTCATACAAAGGCCACTGCTCTGCTGGCAAAGCTGGCAACTTCCTCTTAAGCCATGCAATTAAGAAAAGAGAGTGAGAAATGTTTCACAGAGGTCATAACGTAATCTTCAATTCTACAATGTTACTGAGATTCTGCTGATTCACACATAAACCTAACCAGGATTGCACAACAATTCTGAAAAAAATTATTTTGCCAAAGAAAATGCAAGACTGGTCATGAATAGCCTGTGCTCCTTAACCATTAGAGCAATTAACTAAATTAATAGTTTAGTTAAAAACTGGTGCAGCTAAAAGGAGAGCATCCTTTACAGTGTGCCTCAGAGGTGGACTCAGAAGAAAATTGACAGGAACAAAGTCCCAGAAGGCAAATACAAGGGCCAAAAGGAGCAATAGGTAAGGAACATTTTAGCTAATGAACACAGGAGCCCCCAGGTAAGTATAAAAGGGAATTTGTTCTATTACAAGTAAAATGATTTTTCTTGCTGAGTCTGTGTAATAGGATTCGCCATAGATCTCTGCCTCTATATGTTTCCCACTCTCCCATTCTCTAAACAAAAGCTTTGAGACCATCTAGCATTGTTTGTTGAATGCACTGGCAGCAAATAACATGTATTAACATAATTCATTAAGTGACCTTTTCACAAATAATCACAGCCTACATAAAATGTCACACTGTACACAGACTAAAGATGGAGGTAACGGGTCTCCCCTCCAGGAGAAGTTTAGAAAAGACTCATTTGCACAAAGGACAATAGCTTCATGTTGTGTGGGAGCATGCATCGATGATGTTATTGCTGTAGCTGAAATCTTAGTAAGCCGAGATGGTGTCTTGGCAGGTCCTGATTCTGAGCTCCAAAATCCTTATAAAGCAGCACTTCCCAGGTAGGCTTTTCAAGTGATGTGCTGGAGTTAATTCCTGGAAGCTCAGCCCTCCCAAGCAATCTATTAATTGCACTTAATAAATTCTTTCCTGTTTAAACTAGCTCATGACCTCTAAATATATAGGAAATTTGAAACGATTGCCTTTTCAGGCATTACTAGACATTTTTGAAAGTGCTCTAGTGTACCAGAGATGCCATAACAAAACTTTCTAAATACATGCTTTAAAAAGGAAAAACTTATCTGCTCATGATTCTGAATGCTACAGTGTGAGAGTAAGAATGAGCAAGGTTGTTTTCTCCTGAAAGCCATGAAGGGAAGTCTGATCCAAACTTCTGTCCTAGCATCTGCAGATTTGTTGTCAAGTTTTGGCATCTTTTGCTTTCCAAATGTATCACTCCCACCCCTTCCCTCATGCTCAAGAGTGTGTGTGTGTGTGTGTGTGTGTGTGTGTATACACTTCTGCCTACACATTTTCCCTTTATGAAAGGTAATCAGTCACACTGAATTACAGACCACCCCAATGATCTTATTTTATTTGATTCCTTCAATAAGGACATCACATCCAAATAAGACACGTCTTCTAAGGTTCAGACTGGGGAAAAGTGTGTTAGCACTTTGCTGTATCTCTTTGATATATTATTTATAAAACATTGCCAATCTTCCCCACAGCATGGTGATTGTACTAAAACTGTGGGGTGAATCTTTTCTTGCCCCTATGGGCTGCTCAAATATTGGGTCTTATTGTACTTCACAGTATAAATGCTAAGTAGCAAACTGTTACTGTGATTAACATATTTTGATAGAAGAAACTATAAAACAGATAAGTATGATCAAACACATTGAACAGACTTTATTTCACAATCCAAATGTGCTAATATAGAAAGAGAAAACAAAAATATCAACCTGTTCTTTTTTTTCAGTTTGGTCCTAGTCTGGTCTAGAAGCACATCTGTCAAACAGAAAAGGAATGACCATACCGACCTTCAGAAGGTTCTGTGTTAGCCTTTCAATCATATTTGTATTGGGTTCCATTTATAAGCAACATGAACAATTGGTGACAAGGTCTTCTTTTTTCTGTTATATGACAAAGAATGATTTTTACCACTGTCAAGCATGCTAAATCAGCATGTCACGGGTCTATTAAGTGAAATCAAAAGGGGGTGCCTCAAAAATGGGCCAGGGCATGCACATACACACACCAATACACATATATTTGCACACAAACATGCCTACACTCTTGTAACTAAAAGCTAATAAGAGATATGATCAGTTTGGGATCATGGACATGAGCAGAGTCTGCATACTAAGACACGCACTTTATGAGTCACACACATATTTAGTGTGCCATTCACCAAGTACACTATCTAAAGACAAGCAGGGCATATGATCCTAAAAGCAAAGTAATCACAGAAGCATGAGGTAAAAGTTATGCCTCACAGGAGTTTAAAAATAATCTAAGTTAGATTTCTCTAAGTTTGGAAATTTCCTGAATTTTTCAAAGTCATTGAATGAGACAGTATATGAAAAGATTTCATCTTTAATATTTTGTTAATATACTCAACAGTTCTCTATTAAAAAATAACAGTTCAACACACTCAAACAAGGACAAATATTCAGTGCAAATGACATGACAACAATCATATGTGATATTCAGTACTTGAAAAAGAAAATCAATTTCTACTCTTTTCTACATGAAAAACTGAATGTAGAAAAACAAAGTAGCACAAAATAAAACTAATCTACATTCCGATGGCTATAGCCAAAATATTTCTTTGTGAAATCTTTCTTTTATAAATTCTAAGTTGGGATAACCTCAAAAGGACTTATCCCAAAACCACCATATAGATGACACCAATATTTCACAACTAAATTATCTTTCTCCCACCTCTCACTATGAAACTGCAGCCCTAGCAACTTTTCTTATCAAAAGTGAAAGTCACTTCAGAATTATACACATGAATCTTATCATCCACCTGCAAAGAAACTTGCTAGATGCAGCCTTCACCATCCAAAAGAAAAAAGGTCGAAATAGTGGCGAATTACCTCTGAATGGCTGCCAGCATCTCCCTGCTTTCTTCAAATACATGCATTTCAGCAACTTGAAAACTTACATTCAAAAATGTGTCAGAACAGTTTCAATAGGAGCTGATTGAGTTGACAGCCAACAGTTTTCCTAAAATTGCAAAGATATGTGTTTAAATTCAAAACATAGCTTGAAATTTTTGGCCAACTGCCCAAATTCTGGGCAATGAGTAAGCCCACATGGCTTTGTAGAAAGTAGTTCTCTTGCATAAAACTGCTGCTATCAGAGTTAAAAGCTTTTACAAAAAATATAAATAAAAAGGTACGAGTAAGAGGTATTTTTTATACCCCATACTGTGAGATAATTTCCATTGAATGTTAGCATTGTTATTGTATCAGAATTGACCTGTAATAGCAGTAAACTTGGAAGAATGTGTCCCCCAAGAAATACGGTACCTATTAGAATAAAGCTGTTTTAAAATAACTTACAATTTATGTTAGACTTACCAAGACTAATTTTATGAAGTGAAATATTAATGACAGTACCTTTTTAAATTTTTAGATTATTTATTTATTTATTTGGTACAGAGTCTCACTACACAGCTCAGACTCATAGTGATCCTCCTTCTCAGCCTCCTCAGCTTTGCATGCAGTACGGGTATCATGGGTCCTTGCACTTGCCAGGCAGGCTTAGACCTCCGAGCTATCTCCTCAGTAGCTTTTAAGGGTTACATAGCAAACACTTTCAGTGTCCTCATACAGGACACTGTTACTGAGGATTATTAATGTAGAGGAAAAGGATTGGTTATGTATTTTGAGTCCCCTACATTAGTAAGTGACAACAGGTAATGCTTATTGAGCATTTCAACTGTGACTAAGGACGACTTGTTATAAGGACGACTTCATCTAATCCTAAAAATTCTGTAAGAGGATACTACTGTTTCCAGTTCCCTTCATGAGGAAGTTCAACATATTTTCCCACAATCTCAAAGTTAGAGCCAGAAACATTTGAGGAACTTGACTAAAAATCATTAAATCATTCAATAGTGCTTAAGGATTTGCTTCTTCTGGATTTGTTCCTCTCATACACCATACTGCTCTCCCTTCCCTACACTGGGTCAGCTAATGCTAACTGCCAGTTGGACTGAACACAGAGACTCCTGTAGAGATGAGTGGGTTGCAGGGCACTATACGTTAATCTACTCGTGCTCATAGCTGAATGTGCTTTTAGAACAGGGTCTTGGTGTTGGATGATGTGAGCCACTGGGATGGACCTTGGCAAGCACATAGATCTCTCATTGGCACTCTGACCATGTTATCTGCTTCTCAGCTGCTATGGAGTTAGCAAATGGGTTTCAACACACACTTTCCCAGGGATCTTCCTTCCTTAGCGCTAGTTGCTCATGGATTGAAAAGTCTTAAATCAGTCAAATAGCGTCTCTCCTGTGAGTGCATAGAATTTTTTTTTCTCAGCAACAAGACAATGAGCAGTACACACCTGTGCTAAATATTTTAAAATATGCTTAATCTATAAAATGATGAAAAAGAATAACTTGTTATAAATTTCATGGTATAACTGGTGAATAAAATGAAACTATCACAAGGGAATAGTTGTATCACTCACTATGCTGGTGACATGAAAACACCACTATATTTCTTTTCTTTCTTTATATTTGACTTTTTCCTGTAGAAATAAGGTTTAATGACAGTAGTTATAATATATTAGATATAACATCATTAGCTAACAGCTAAACAAATATGGCATTAGTTTATTGAATCAGCATCAAAATAACATGCATCTTGCTAGACAGCACAAAAATGTATATTGTTGGTGTCAGCAGAGTTGATTTTTGATAATTGATGTTAATTACATCAATGCAAGGTCACCAAGTACCAGTAAAACTGATATTGTATTATTAATCATTAAGCAGTAATATCTGTGACACTGTTTTAATATGCCTTTTAAAAATGGTTCAATATTTCAATATAGAATTAACTGGATTATTAATTTAATACCTACTAGTATAGGCAGATACTTTTTGCTTAATTTCTTCCATAAAGAGGCCTGACCACAACTGGAAACAATAGTCCTTCTTTGTCCCAAGTCCTTTTAAAAGGATAAATACTCAAAATTTTAGTGATGGATAGAGCTGGGCACTATGCATTTGCCCAACGTCTTTTATCCAGTAAATAAATCAAATGAGCTGAACAACATTCTATCCCACCAATAATTTAAGTATACAGAAGTATGTGTCTATGGGGATATGTTTGTGAATCTAATAACTTTACTTATACAATTCTTTAACTCTACTCCATACCTAACATTTTATCTACTCTCATTTGTTACAATGTTACATACAAATTTATCATGTAATTACTCCTGCCTCTTGCTGAAATAAAAAATGACCCTTCCATAGCACAATTCAGTTACATGAAGCCTGTTGTGACCATCATAAATGTCACATAAATGTCTAGATGTGTACGAGTTGCATGTACTGCAGCTTAGTGGTTGCTCAGTAATTGTACTTTAAACTGAGGTAGAACTGAGCTTTTCATTCAGTAATTGTCTTAATGGAATCTCTACTACCTCTAGAATAGAGTGTTTATCAAATTGCTAAATTGGTGTTAGCCTCATTAGAGGCTGAGAACACAAAATTGAATCTTGATATCATTCTTCAAGGAGTGAGAGCTAGTGTGGAAGAGTGACATGAAGGCAGAAAATCAATGAGAGATCTATAACTGAGGTACAATAAAAAGTACAGAACCTGCATGAAAGAGGATGCTACAACCAAGTTCACTCAGAATTATATGACTGTGATACTGTAGATATAGTAAGAAATTAACAAGTCAGAAAATAAATTTATAAATGATAAAAATCACAGAATGGTTTATTTTATTTTCCAAAATCCAAATTCAAATACATTTGATATTAATTAGAAACTTGTTCAAAGACTAAAGTAATAGCTCAGGGATTAAAAACTGGCCTAGGATGCAAGAGCCCCTGAGTTAGATCCCCAACACCTGCAAAACAAAATAAAGCAAAACAAATATTATATGATTAACAGACACTAGTTATGAGAAATGTACAGAGGACAAGTACAGGATATCTCACTTGGATCCGCAGCAGGGGCTTCCTCATTAAACTTACACTATAAAGAAGGTAAATTGCCTGCTGGATACAAATTAAGCCACCTACTACATAGATCCTCCCAAAGCCTCAGGTTGACAGATTGTCACCACCAGAAGGACACACCAGAAGAGGAAAGCCCCGACAACATCTTGCAGGCATCTGGCTGCTAACTGGCAAAAATATCCTAAAGTCCATTTAAAATAGGCCTTTCAGTTTTATGGGTAACTAAATTCCTTGTTAAGGTTACCTGAAATGCTACTTTCCAAGTTCTTCCAATCAGTCATAGAGACTCTACTCTATTTTAAAGCTGCAAAACTACTGAAAGGCAATCTCAGAACTCAGTAGGAGTTTGATGCTTTCTACTAATTATAAATTACACTAAATATAATACTTGATGCTGTTAGCCAACTATTGAGACCTATGAGACAACTATATATTATTAACAAAATTGATTTAATCTAAAATATCCTCTTCAATTTGCCACCTTCTAAGAAAACAATACAGAAAATGTGTTCTATTTACAAAGATAAAAGATGAATTTGTGACCTTAGCACTATTTAAGTCAGTTTATTAAATCTACTGGTTTATCCAACTGTTAGGTATTACTTGTTTCCCAAAAAAACATATTGAATAGAATGAAATTCTTTATTTGCTTTAAGAATATTCATGAACATGTTAGCCTTAATAAATAAAGAAAAAATCCTTTTAGCAAGTAAAACATAAAACGTATTAGTAAAACTTGACATTGGAGTATAAAAATAGCTTTATTAACAATCAATACATTTTTAACTTGTAAATCCATAAGTAATCAAGAACACTACATTTGTTAAATTTACTGTGTGAAACAAGAATTATTTTAAATGTTCTAAGATAAAGGCTTTGGAGAAAGACAGATATTCAAATTACAGTTCAGCCCCTACTAACTCCATGACTGAGAACATTACCTGCCCTCTCAAACTAATGTCAAATGTTACCAGTTATAAGTACTGTATGTAAAACAGCGACTGCAATGAAGCAAGAATTTTCATTTTATTGTATTTAGAAACACTAACTTTTCCCTAAGTCTTCAGGAGAAATGATTTATATTACTGCTTGTGGTAAATAAATAATTATTGTAGTTTTACTATCTACAATTTAACACAGCTTTTAAGTCACAGAGAAAATATAATTAATGTATTAAATGTATAAGACAAATAAAAAACAAGCATAAAAACTATATAATATGACCATAACTTTTTAAAAATACATTTTTTCAACTACAAGTACCTTGAAGACTGTGAAAACATGAGTCAAGATTTTATTAGGAGTTACTTACTGGTGATTTATGTAAAATTTTACATCGTATAAAAGTCCTAAAATTACACATTACTTTTATTTTCAAAAGAGCTACACGTATTTGTGTGTGTGTGTGTGTGTGTGTGTGTGTGTGTGTGTGTTCAGAACACTTAAAGTTTACTCTTAGGAACTTTCAAATAGGTGTACATTATTGTTAGCATTAAATAAAAATAGTACCTATGAGTAAATAGTTAATATTGTACAGAACAAATAGATGGCTATTTTCACATTTTAACTGGTGTCCACTAATAATTTAAGTGATTGAATAGGTAATAATTAGATATTCCATATATATTTCTTTTTTCGGAGAATTTCTTTAACACTGTGTTTTCACACCTTCAGACACACATATGAATTGTAAATATCAGCATCTTAAGCTATAAACAAGAGAGAGAGCTATTATTTAATAGCTGTTCAGTATTTGCTCAAAGGATTTCCCACACAAGGTGTCACAGCAGAACAAGGGAAGGAACAGTTTATGATACTACCACGCAGACATAAAAAAGGCCCCCTGTACAGTGTTTACCATTTTCTATTTTCTCTATTATTGCAAGTAAATACCCATACACACTTGCCGATCAATCAATATGTGGAGTTTGAAACCTCAAATACTATGAAGTAAAAAAAAAAAGTACTTTTGCTATAAACTCCGATTATGAAGAATAAAGGAATATATAATTCCAGTTAACTATGAGCAATCTACAACTTGCAGTCCAGCCATATAACTATTTGCTCTAGACTACTCTACCAATGTAAAATGCTTTTCCACTTCTTCTTATTAGAAATAACCATAATTATTCACCAGACAGATTAAAAAAAAGCACCGTAAACCACTCTTTTCTTTCAGGAAGAGACAATCTATCTTCAGAATCAGCAAAGTTACATAATATTTGATTGTGCCATTATAAAGCACAGTATCCTGGAAAGACATGGTGAGTAATGAGTTAATAATAAGAGTAAATGAAACTGTCCAAGTAGCCAAAGGAAGCTGATATTTAATGTTTAATAACTTGTACATAACCTTAAGCATAAGAACCCAGTGACTCAGACACAAGCACTTCAGGACATATGAATCCAGCTTGGTATTTATCAAAAAAATATACTGCCGAAGTCTCAAGTCCTAGTGGGAAATGATAAAATGCTTCTTGGCCCAACTCAGAATGGGCTCTGATGGAGCAGATCCCAGTGGAATGGATTAAGCTTAGGTGACTTAATCTAAAAAGTTGAAGTTTCACGAAAGAACATACTCAATAAGTTGTTTCAAACTTCTAAACAACTGTACTGTGCCACTGTCTAGTTGAAAAGTAATTATCTAATAAACTATACAGTCAAATTAACTATATTCCTATAAAATGACAAAAACATAATGTTAAAAGAGTAATAAAAGGCTCTAGACTCTTATTTGCAATAGCAATAGGTAATACTGACCGAGCCTCTCTTACACTCTAAGTACTTTACATGAATTATTAAACTCTATTAAATTGGTACTATAAAAACCCCCACTATTCAGGTGAGGAAACTAAAATGCAGAACAAGTAAATAATTGATGAAAATCACACATTTGGTAATGATCAGTTTCTGGGATTCCATTTGTCCTGAAGCATTTGTCCATCTTTTCTGTTGTAGAAATTGAAGAGCAGGGGATACTAAAGCTGAATTCAAATGTACAATTCTCTTCAAAACTACAATTCTGATATTTTAGAGAAAACCAATCACAAACCACTCACTGACATGTAACTTGAATTTTAAAAGATGTTAAAATGACAGGTACTTTTTTTTTAGACAGGGACTCACAAAGTAGTCCAGGCTGTCCTTAACTCACTAAGTACATAGCCTAGGGCATCTCAAACTCTTGGTGATCCTCTGCCTCAGCCTTCAAGTGCTGGGAATACATGCGTATACCACCATGCCTCACTAGGTACATGTATTATACAATAAATTGTTATATAACAAATAATTATTTGTTGAAAGACCTGTGGCATAAAAGGCATAAAAGATACCAAGGCTCTTCTCTAAAGTTGCAAAATCAAAATCAGGGTTATCTGTAATTTTTCTTTTATGAATATCACTAATAATCTTTTAAAATAGGGAACTGTCACACAAAATGCATGTATTTTGCCATTACCTAAATTGAGCAAGAAGAAAGTAATATAAATTTACTTTTGCTTTCATCAGATGTTAAAAGGAATCCCATTCAGGATAATTTGTGAAACTATAGTTCAAGTTGTAGGATGCACACTATATCCACATGTATGCAGCTATTCGAGAAAAAATTTATATCCGAAATAACTGACACACTTAGCTTATAAAAGACTGGATTACCACTTCAAGAAAACAATATTTAATCCAGAACTGTATACTTTGCCCCGAAGTTGAGACAGCAAAGGAAAAATGGGCTGTTTAGATTTCTGGAACTACTACAAACACATCTCAGAGTTCACAAGAAAATAGTGAACTCCACAGGTGGTTACTCTATATTATCTCTTCATCAAAGTAATGAAAGTAAGCCCATATTTATAAGAAAAACAGATTGTCACGAAAGATTTCCAAACTTTAAGAAACTTAGGTGCAAAGCATCCATCTTCCTTTACAGTGTAAAACACTTCTATCTTTCCTATCAGAAACCACTGACCACAAGAAAAGTAAAAGTTCATCTCATATAACCTTTCAGAATGGTTGCAAATGTTTTTAATAAGTAAATTTTGAAGGCTGAAAAAATTGTTGATTGAAGGTCTCTTGATAAACAATACAAGGTAAGAAGAGAATATTAAATCATTTCAATTATTTAATATATATTAAGGAAATGCCAATTTATGTGAACAATATCGCATTCCTCTTTGTGGCTTTTCTGACCACTGATCTTACTGAGCAAAATACTTTAATACATTTAAGACAATTGGGTTTTTATCTAGCTCCTCAGTGGGCACATTTGCTTCCCTGTTGGATCAGATAATCCAACACCTACCTCAAGGTTACCAAAATGCACAGACCCAGAGCCACATTCCCATGCAGCTTGCACCTGTACAAGGAGTGATATCTTCCACTTCTCCAGTCAAAATAAAGTGTAATCGTTCCGTCCCACAATAGTGAGCAAATTACTAAAATAAAGAAACACGGTTAAAGCTGGTCTGTTTCCATTATAGGCTTTCAGTGCTATTTTCCCTAACACTGCAGGCAAGTTTTAGTTTCTTGTTGTCTTGCCAAAGGATAAATGTTTGCCAAGTAACCATCTTGCTGTTATTCCAGCTGGCTTTTCATTTGCCCAAATCGCCTTTTAATGATTTTCCCCCCTCACATTGTGTTTGTCACTGCAAACTGGGCGCACCACACCCCACCTACCCACAATCCCGTACTCCTTTAGATAATTTTGGGTGGAGCTCTGGAACGCCACAGAGAGCCCTCCCCGAGGCGCACTATAAAAAACATCCTGCCAAATGCTTTCCAAACTATCCTCTCCCTCATTCTCTCATTTCATAAAATCACTGCAGTTATTCACCTTGGGAAAGCAGAGTTAACTTGCATTAACTAGAGATGCGCAGAAAAGAAATATAATCAATAGAGCGCGCGCGCGCACACACACACGCCCAAGCTCCCTTTCTAATCCCGAGCTTTAAATCCAAACTCTCCAAGTTTCTCCCACCCTTCAAAAAAGTTGGGCAGTTGCACTGGAGAAAACAAAGATAAATGCCTGGGAAAATCTGAGTTTCTATTTGTTAGCGAAGGCCCATTTTTGAGCAGCCACCTTCATACCCTCCTTCCCCCAGGGATCCTAGAAGCTGTTACTACTTCTTCCATTTCATCCCTTCCAAAAAGACTCGCAACTGGCGCTGCTGCACCGGGCCCAACCTACAGGAGAGGTGATACGCGGTGCGCGGGCAATACCTAGACGTCACTAGGACCCCACTAGCAGCCACAGAAATTGACCCCCAGGAGTCCTCGGGCTGCAGACCGGAGGAGGAGGGCTCGGGCTTCTGCCCGCGGCTCTCAGAACCAATTCCTCGCTGTCCTTTGCTGTTGAGGGGAAACAGCAGGACCAAGAGTGAGATCAAAAAAGTTAAGGAAGAGGGCCGCATGGAGCCCGGCTGCTGCAGAGTTTAAGAAACGGGGAGTAGAACTTGAGATCGGAAGCGGAGAACTCGAGACTGGTGTCTAAAGCATGGGAGAGGCAGCAGGAGACCTGCTAGCTGGAGCACTTGCTCCTGCCGGGACTGTCCCGCCATAGACGCCCGTGCCCGAGCTGCGGCCGGGCTCTGCGCCGCCGCTAGGAGGCGCCCGGTCGCGAACTTACGGAAGAAGATGTACTCGGTGTAGCTGCTCCAGATCCTGTCGTCGCGGTACTGGTTCACGAAGGCGGCAGTGCCGGAGGAGTTGCACGCCACCATGTGGAAGCCGGACTCCGACAGGCGATCGAACGCCTGCTCCAAGTAGGTGAACTTGAGGTAGAAGCGGGACGTGTACTTCTCGGGCTGCCGGTCGGGGTCGCGACTCTCGTTGAGCGTGTCCCCGAAGACCTCCTTGGCCAGAGAGATGCGCCCACACACCATGATGCGCGCCACGCGCCGGAACTTGGCGTCCGCCTGGTTGTCCCGCACGGCGGTGTAGGAGCCGCGGTAGCCCAGGGTGAGGAAGCCCGAGCGCCTGTCCGGCGCGCCGCCACCGCCCTGCGCTCCGGGGCCCGAGGGCGCGGCAGCCGCCGCCCCGCGCAGCAGCAGCGCCTCGCTGCTGCCCTGGGACGCGTTGTCCTCCAGGTCGCTCTGGCAGCCCTCGTCGTTGAGCGAGCCCTGCTTGGTGACCTTGGGCGACAGCAGCTTGACGAGGTCGGTGAGCTGGAAGTACTCGGCCTCCCGCAGCAGCCGCTCCTTCTCCGGGAAGTGCTCGGGCAGCGCCAGCTGCTTGTCCCGCAGGTAATCCAGCACGTACCTGAAGAGGAAGCCGTCCCGGTCGATGAAGAAGCGCGCGCGGCTGTCCCTGGGCAGCTCGCCCCGGCGCCGGGCGCCGCCGCGAGGGCTGGCGGGGGCGAACATGATGGCCAGAGTGCTGTCCGGGACGCTGAGCAGCGTCGAGTGCCTGGTCACGTAGACCTGGCCGCCCACGTTCAGCTCCACCACCTCGGGGAAGGGCGAGGGCGCGGCGGGCCCCGGGGCGGCGGCGGCGGCCGGCGAGCTGGACGACGAGGCCACGTCGCTGACGGGCAGGATGGCGCCGCCGCCGCCGCCCGTGGCCCTCAGGGCCATGGTGCCCCGCGCTGCCGGCCGGGTGGCCGGCGGGGCGGCGCGGCGGGCGCCCTGCGCTCGGGCGGGCGAGCGGGCGGGCAGCGGCTCAGGGCGCGGGGCGGCGGCAGCGACGCGCGAGCTCCATTCGGGGACGGCGCGCCCGAGAGGAGTTCGGCCGAGCCGCGGCGGCGCAGCTGCGAGGCGGGGCGCCTGCTCCTCGCGGCGCCGGCGGGAAGTGTGCGGGGCTCGAGGCGGGCGGCTCGGCGCGGCGGCGGGAGGGCGGGGCGGCGGGAGCGCTCGGGGCGCGGAGCCCGAGCGCCAGGCGCCGCGGCCGCTGCACCTCGCGCCCGGGAGGCGGCGCTGACGTCAGGCCCGGCGCTGGGACCCGAGCCACAGCTGTCATTTAAAGAGCTAGGCGCGGCGCGCGGGCTGCGGGGCTCGGACGCTAGGGGGCGGGGCGGACGGCGGCGCCCGCGGGAGGAGCTGGGCGCCCGCGGCGGCGGACGGAGGAGCGGGGACGGCGGAGCCGCGGCGGGCAGCGGAGAGGGCTGCGCGGCTCGCTCACCCCCGCCTTCCTTCCCGCCTTCCGCCCCGAGGGCTCTCCCTCCCTTCCTCCCTTCCAACTTCCTCTAGTTCTAGAGCGAGTACAGGTTTTGATTTAAAACGAAAGATCGGGTTTCTACCAATGCTGGCAACTGGAACAGTGATCACCAAAAGACTGGGGAAAAGGCTTGACGCTTTCGCCGGCTTTATGATACTTGTTTTGAGTGAAGGGCACTTTGCGCTACCTCTACAGCAGATTTCACGATTGCTGTTTAAGCGCCTGTTCAGCATGCGCTTAACGATTTGAGACTCTAAATCTGGTTTCCTTCCACAAATGAGAAGATATGTAAATTAACGTTCCTTCTGTCACTACACTACCTGATTCATAATGAATACTTAACAAATGATTATGGAAAAAGGGACAGAGCCAACGAGGAAATTTACTCTCCGCGTTCTTTATTTCTGATCCTAAGGTCTTCATTTCCCGTCAACTTCACAGAGCAAAAGAATGGCTCATATTTTAGTAGCTTTCAAGTCCGATCATAAATGGAAATTACATGAATGTAAGCCCACCGGAATTTCTGTTTGTACATAACACAGGTACATTCTGCAAAATCAGCAAGATCTGTGACAAAGGAGAAAGAAATGCAAGAAAACCCACTTTCGATGTGAGAATATCTATCTATGCCCACCTGGGGTTATAACTATGTGTCTAGAAAACTAATTCTTGATTTGAATCAAGCCCAGAACCAAATGGAAAATACTATGGCAGAAATTAGTTTGCTTCAAAATGTTATAACAATATCGCAGATAAATTTTGTCCTTAGCAATTAAATGACATACTGATTTTAATTTTTTAAAACAATCATAGCTACCTAACATGATTCTTCCTCTTCAAGTTCACCCCAACAGGAATGAATTTGAAATGCAACTGTAACTTGCATAAAATCTTGATAAATATTAGTATGGTATTCTTGGAGCACTGCAATCCACATGTAACTCAGTGATTCTTAGAAGTCCAGTCTGCAGAGGATGTCAAATAAGTTTTGATGTTTGATTACCCGGAGCTGAGAGCCTAGTGGACCAATGAAAGGACACATTATATTTGCAAAGGACTAAGACTTCAAAGGGGTTGTTTGATTTGCACATTCAAGTATTCAAATTTTACACAGGTTTATTGCCTTATCCCAAATCTATGAACTTGCTGATCAAATTGAGAAGTAGAACTGAATTTAGCCTTCTTTATTTCAAAGCTGAAATGAAACATTGAAATAATAGGAAAATATATTATTTTATATCTCCTTTGAAAAATAAAACATTTGCAATTTAAATATAATATTTCCTGGCAAAAGTATTATTAGGAAATTTATAACCTTCACACATGAATAAATAATAATGCCTCAAACCACTATTAATCAGGCCCATTTATCAAGAGGTAAATGTTCCTACTGATGAGTATAGTGCAGACTACAGAACTGTAATGATGTGGATATAAAATAAAAATTAATTTATGTGTGAGTATTATAAAGTCTCCAATATTATGAAACTAAAGTCCATTCTTGTTTAATTAAACACCTAAGTATTCTAAACTTTATACTCTAAATGACTCATCTTAGAAATTCATAATGAAATCCATTGTTTGATAAATTACTTTTGAAAACTATTTTTTCCATATGGAGTCAACATTTCTCCTTAATCTTCCTTTCACATAATCCTTTTACTCTCACACCATCTCCTATGTATACCTTCAAAATAAATTCCAAACTGAACAAAATAGAGGTACAAAATGTATTTATCTGTCCATCATTCTCCTGAGAATCTCTTTTCTCCTACCAAATCCCTCATCCCTTATGCCTCTTTCCATCCTACTTCCAGATTGCATATCATTTCCTCTGGAAATCTTTTCATTGTTTTCACCACTGAGCTAAGTTCTCTCTGGAGGAATTTTCACACACGAGACCCTGTGCACATGAACAGCATTTCACATACTGATTTGTCTCCCACCAGATTTTAGGTATGGCAGACAGCCATAAGAGGCACAGAAGAGGCAGCCACTTCCTGTTTGTCCGGTGCTCACTGACTAGAGATGTACTCATAGATGGCAATGCGCCACTTGTGTACTGACCACTGAAATTACAGACAAGTAAAATTTGGTCCTTCACAATTAAAATCAAGACAAGCGAGAACACAATCTCATCAAAAAATCTCAGACCTATAAAAAGTGGGTAAAGCAAAAAGATAGACAAGATTGGAGCAATCTTTTTGGTGCATGGAGCAATCAACACCAACTGCTGCAATCAGAATCATTTTGCTATGAACCATAGACACCATTAATGTTCCCTGGACCAATGTAAACTTAACTATGGGCTCCTGAATATCTGCTGTGGCTGTGCAAAGGCAAATATCCAATTTCTGCAAGAAGAAAATTCACTCAAGTCATTCACAACACATATAAAAATGCACAACCCAAACTGTGTATCTCCAAAAGCACACCAGATATACAATAAAACCGAGCCTGTAATCTTGCACATGAAAGATTGGTAACTTAAAAATAAGATTGAATTTCACTTCACTAGGCAAAAATACTTATTTAGTGTCAGGAACCAAACCTTCATGGTTAGGGAAGGAAGAACACAAAAGGTAGCAATGGGATTTAGAGTCAGGCAGGACCAAGGTAAAAATCAAAATTTGTCTATTATAAGCTTCAGAGTTTCACTATATTCTATGCATTTTTGAACCTCAACAGAAATAGTAAAGTCCACAGGCTTATAACTAAATGGTGCTTCTGGTAACAGGACCATCCAAATCTGGTAGAGTTCACCATATTAATCACATCCACTTCAAACCATTGTTCAAAGGGAGCAGAACCATATCATAACTAGGTAGATCCAAGATCCACAAGCTGTAACTGATTATCATAGCTCAACCTAAATTCCATCCAAATTATCTCACCCTTCAGATCTGGTGTAACCCAGACCTACCATTTTTTTAATTAATTTTATTGAGAAAAAAATTGCAATAAGACAGTTTGAAAACAGGTTGGTAGGAGAGTTACAACAATTAATACATTGTATATTGTTGTCTTTGTAGTAGTCATTCATAGCACAAGATGAAGAGATGATACACTGTCCAAACACTATTAGTACACATCATTCTTATGGAATTAAGAGAAAGTAGCTATATTATTTTGTACATGCAGATACAAAATCAGACCTACCATTATTGCCTTCTCTGTATCTGCATGTCCTTCCCATGTTGAATCCTCTATTTCCTCTTTCTTTTCATTGTATATTCATCATAGACACTGACATATTTTAAGAAAACAGTTGTAATCTTTGTCTTTATTTTTATTTTGACTTACGTTTTGGTACCGGGAATTGAACTCACATCTTTGCCTTTGCCAGGCACGCCACTATACTGCTGAGCTACATCCCTGGCCCAACACTGATGTATTCAAACTGAATGAATTTAAATAACTCTTTAAAAAAAAAAAAAAAAACTTTATTCAGTCTTTTTCTTTTTTTCTTTTCTTTGTGCAGTACTGGGATTGATCTCAGGGCCTTCACACTAAGCCACACCTTTGCCCTTTTCTATTGTTTACTAAGACAAGCTGAACTTTTCATGCTTCAGCCTCCCAAACAACTTGTGACCTTACACAGAGCTTGGTTCAGTCTCTTGATTGTGGCTGAATTATTCCTTTCAGACTGCGTGTATCCGAGGCTAACTGTGCTTGTAATTTTCAGGTAATGATCTAGCATCTTTTCATCCTGTTCAGACATTTGAACATTTTACCAAACAAGATTTCTCTTGAAATTGTAAGCCAAAAAGAATTTTAAAACTGAAATTGTTTCTAGTTTCAGAAACAGAAATCTTAGGAGCAATGCAGTTTAACAAAAATATATCAGCCATATATCTTGTTTTAAATTTCTAGTAGCCAAATTTTATAATGTAAACATGAAATAGGTAAAATTATTTTAAATTGTATAGTATAGGCTAAAATATAAAAAATGTAATTTTAATATGTAATCAATACAAAACATACAACAGAAATACATTTTCTAATTAGCTCTTGAAAATAAAATATGTAATTTATACAGAATACATCTCATTTCAGTATATTTGTGTTTCATGTGCTTAATAACAACATATGGCTAGTAGATACTGTTTTGTAGTTTTATCACATCTGTGACCTAAAAGCAACTATGGGGAATGGTGGCACACCCCTGTAATCCCAGTGTTTGGAAGGCTGAGGAAGAGGATTGTCATGAGTTCAAACCCAACTTGGGCTACATATGCAAGTTCAAGGCCAGCCTACACTACAGAGACTCTATAAAAAAAAAAAAAAAAACCTATGACTATGCCTTTTGAGGTTTGAGCAAGCAAACATGATGAAAATTTTATAACAGGACTCTAATGCATGGACCATGGAATTCAGTGCTTCAGTAGTTATTTAATACATACAGTGGAGACAATGAGGATTTCCTTAGGGGAAAATAAAACAGAGGAAAAGTTGTTAAAGAAAAGAAAAAACATATAATAAGTGAAGGATTTATGTTTCTCATATTAAACTTTATATTGGTGACATTTGAACAAGCTTTGTAACACATATCAGTCTTGGGAAAAGCTTGGTAAGCTGGAGATTAGTTTATGAAATATAGAGTCCTACAAGGTATAAATGAGGGGTCCTTCCAGGCCAAACAGTCAGAGCAGTGCTCACTTTTATTGAGAGGAGACTAAGGAGACAGTAAAGACATCTACAGATTTAGCATTTGCTGTTGAATCTAAAACAGTTGAAAAGAAAAGCAGAATATAAAAACTAGTTTATCCTCAAGTAACACATCAATTTTGAGAGCATTACTAATTCCATGAAATTTAAAATTATTGCAAATGAAACATTTAAGAAATTCAGAGTATCTGTGCAAGATCTACATGTTATATATCATACATAGTCCAGCAGTTAAAATATTAAGCAGGCAATATTAAATACGACATCCAGTAAAACTCTATGAAGTTAAACACCTCCAAATTGCATGTAAGTTTATACACCTAATATTTAAATACAACTAAATAGTGTTTGATGTTGCATACAAATGTCATTAACATGTATTTGTGGAATAAAATCATTTGTGAACCACTTTCATCTTAAATTATATAAAAGTCATGCATTCAGAAATAGTTTAAAACAGATATATGTTGGGACAGTGGTTAGTAAAAGGTTCTAGAATTTCATCTTTCCTAATTAGCTATCTGATTGAAAATGGTTTGTATCACAAAACCCAGAGAAAAGGACAAATTAATTCCCCATAAACTTGGGATATTCTGGGTAACAATTAAATTAGGTTAGGCAAAGAGAATGAACCAAAACTGGGTGACTTTGAGGCTTTTCAGCTAACACAAAAGAGGAGCCTAACAGTAGTGATGTATTTATATACATTTTATAAATTGTGTCCTCCAATGCAAAATTGCACAGTGATTGCAAAAAACTTTAATATATAAGTTTAACATGTTCATCTGTAACATTTATTCCGGAATTTCCTCTTTAGAAATTTTCCCAAATTGTAAAAAACATGTTAATATCACAGTACAGCAGTTAAAATATTAAGCAAGCAATATTAAATATGACACCCAGTAAAACTTTGGCCAGAGACTGTTAACTGTTGAGTTTGATTCCCTCAATTCATCATTAAACATAGAAGAATTTCAGTTACTTTAATTTTCTTGTGCTACTAGTCATTTATTTAAAGCATCACTTAGGTAATGACTGAAAGGCACTACATACCCCTTGAGGTGAGTTACTTTGGAAATAAAAATGTTGTAAACATTGTTCTTCTTCTATGATGAATGTCCTTAACGGGAGCACTGATGAACTATATTTATAAAATTTGACCTTTAAAGTTTGCTAGTAGTAAAATGTTTGAAAAATGTCTTAATCCGAAAGAAGTAATGAAAACAAGATTTCTCAGGTAATCTACTCTTAAACTTATAAATCTAAAATGTGGATAGGAATTCTATTCCCACTCTTCCTCCTCCTCCTCTTCCTCCTCCTCCTTCTTCTTTTTCTTTCTTCTTCTTCTTTTTTAACGTATTTACTACAAGACCTACAGGGTCTCACTACACAGATAGGACTCATAGTGATCCTCTTCCTGCTTTCAGCCACCCAAATGCTGGGATTACAGGCGCAGGCCACCATCCCCAGTCTCAGTTGTCTCAGCATGTCCTCCCGGAGCAGCCAGCGGCATGCGGGGGGTAGGGGATTGAACCCTATCCCTGTGCCTGCCTAAGCAGGCACTTTCATCTGCGGGACTATCTGGCCGGCCCTAGGGATTCTATTAGTTTGCTAAAATTATGGTACAACATTTATTCTTAATAAATATTAACAAGTTGATTTCCTTCTCTTACCACAGGAAGTTTTTTTAAGAATAACCAAACATCTTTCAAATGATTAGAACCTTCATAAGGTAAACTGTCGAAAAAATTTTAAGTTTTAAAAATCAGCAGTTCCATGTGCCTCACATTAGTAACTTTCAGCAGTGACATGATGAATCTACCCTGTCACTAAATATTTAAATATTTAGAAATGTATAATTCATAACTTAAGGTTTAAACACATACAGGTAAAACAATTATTTATACATTTTTCTTTAATAAGTTTATCTCACCACTTTATTTCTTAATCCCTTGTGACTTAACTGTATAAGTAGAACAGAAAACAACTTGTTTATCTTTTCATGGCTATGTGTTTTCCATTACCACTTGTATTTATCCGCTTTCTATCCTTACCTACATAATGAACTCTTTGAACATGGAGACTATTCTCCAGTTACTTTAATTTTAGTTTGGTGCTCTGAATTTTAGCACATTTCCATGAGACTGGGAAAATTTTCATCAGGAATGCAACTAATAGCACTGAGCCTTCCCCTTTGCATTAGAGGGACTGGTTAATTCCTTTGTGCAATGCTAAGTAGGGAAACACTGACCTTTGTATAGCTCTACTTTATTCCTTGCAAAATAACATGCTTGAATTTGGGGTATTGTTCTTAAAAAAGATGCATATTCAGCTAATTCCCTTACTGTACTTAGTGTACACTAAGTTTTTCCGACTCAAAAAGAGGAAGCTTTATGTAAATTGTGTGTTAACAAAATTTCATAACAATAAATATTATATTACTAGTATGCTTTTTTTCCCATATAATTAGAGAACATCTGAGATCTAAACTAGTGACAAAAACTAAATTTTAATTCTAGCCCTAACCGTCATATGGAGTTAGAAAGTGCGCCAGAATAAATGTTTATATTTTGATCCATTTACTAGTTTGTTAAATAGATATATCCTGATATTTTTGAGAAAATAAAAAATTATGTATTGTTGTAAAACAGACCAGTGCTAGTGAATTTCGATTATCATGGAAATGATTTTATGGAGAAGCCACTCACCTTGTCAGTGGATTAGGCTTTGATGGGTCCTAGTTGAATAGGCTGTTAGGCCCAGTCCTAATTGAAATAAGTTACTCATGGGATCAGGAATGTAGCAGAAGATGCCCTTCCTCCAACTAGTATGTGTCAAGTGCCCAAGTGACAGTTTTTGCTTCAGTTCCAATTGCTTCTGTCTCTTGGAAATGGCTGGTCAATGTGATGCATAGCTATCATGAGGATGCACATGGTAAGAACCAATCAAAGACAGCCAAGTACTCTGCCTCTGTACCTCTTCCTTTGAAACCCCATGAAAACATCCCTGTCTGGGCCTGTGAGGCATGATATTTTGAGAGACAGTCGATTTCCCCATCAGTGCCCAATTTGTGTTAAATAAATCTGCCTCCAAATTTTGTGTTCAGTGTTTCTCTTTGAAGTGCAGGACCAGGAGCCTCATCCCTGGTCTTTACACCCTCCTTCTACAGCTCTTTGCAAGCTGCTCTGCTTCCCAGTCACCACCTGCTGATCACTTTTCCTTTACCTTGCATTCTTACAATGATGCCTATGCCTTCTGGGTCACCAAGCACAGGCCGAATCCTCTGAGACCATGAGCCAAAATCACCCTCTCCTCCCTTAAATCATGGGTACAACACATGGCCCGAGGGATGGGAAAGCCAACCACTATGCCACTCCAACATTTTTTTTTCTTTTTTTTTCTGTATTTTATGGAAGGGTCCACAGGGTGTTCAGGGTCTCACTACTAGATTGGGCTTGTAGTGATCCATCTGTTTACAGCCTCCCAAGAGCTGGGATTACAGGTGCACACCACCATTTCCAGTCTCAGTCACCATTTCAGTCCATCCTGGGGGTGGAGCCAGCATGGCAGGCCTAGGAATCAAACCCCCATCCCCTGCACCTGCTTGTGCTTTAATCCGCTGAGCTATTTGTCTGGCCCTCCTACTTATTCTTGACTTCAGTAACAATAATTTTCTCACTGTCTTTTTTTATTCTAGGCTCATCCTGGTAATTTTTGCTCAAGACCTCTCACAAGATTGAAATCAGACAATGGAAAGGGCAAGAATTATGTTTGGAATGTGAAGACTCAGGTAAGGGTCTGAGGATTCGTTTGCTTCCTCTATCATTTCTCTCTGCCTTCACCACACTTCCCCCTCTTCTTGTCATCCCTCCCCCTTCAGTTTCCTTCTCTCCTCTTTCTCATTTGTGCACACACTGATGCTATCATGGGAACCTGAGCTTTTATGTCTGAGAACGACATGCCTGACTGAAACTGTGTCATATTTTATAACATAGGCCAATGTCTCAGTTACTTTTCTCTCATTGTTGGAACAAAATAACCAACATCCAAAATTAAGGAAGGAAAGATTTATTTATCTCAGTTTGTAGAGCGTTCAGTCCATACTTGGCTGCCTCCAAGGCAGAGTTCCACATGGTAGAAGTTCATGGTGGCAGAAAACAGCAAAGAACAAAAGGAGGGGCAGCAGCTGCAGCATCTAGATAGCCTTTTTCCTCTTGTTATATTACGTGCAGATTATCTGCCCCAGGGTGAGTGTAGCACCCATAATCCTAGCATTGGATCATGAATTAATCACAAACTCTAGAAGCTACCCCATTGGCTGCCTATGCTTTGGGGGTATAAGACAACAAGACACAAGAAATCAGTGTCACTTCCATCTATTTGGTTGATCAATATGTTTGGGTTTAAGAAGAAAAGGTATAGATTCTGTTGCTTGAAAGGAGCAGAGACATATTCTGAAGTTCATGCAGAATTGAAAATATTATGTGAACATTTGAGTACAGTATTGTCTTCCACAAAAGCTTTGAGAATCAAGTACCACTATACCCCTATGATATTTAGAGAGAGAGTTTCTATGAATTGAACCATAGCATTTTGCTGTAGTGTGAATTTTATGGGATTCACATGCCTAATTCTGATTCAGTGGTATAGGGAACATATGTGCATGAAAAGCCACATATACATTCATATGCAGCAAACTCAATATGATAGCTATCTGAAAAGCTAATACTGAAAGAAATGAAAGAACAGCCAGGTGTTTCCTTCATTCTTAATAAGAATCTCCACTTTTCACCTTGATCAGTTATTCTGCCCTAATAAATTGCTTCAGCCAATTTTCCCTTGCTCTGCTTAATCCAGAACTCCCCTCTGCCTCTTTATTTTAGCATCCCTTACAACATCTGCAAACCTTAATTCCTCCTCAATGAATCATCTCTTTTCAGCTTTAGATGCTGACTTAGTAAACACAAATACATCTGTGGACACTTAAAAATTTACTTGTTACGTTTTCAACAATTTATTCTGATTCTCTATAATGGGTAGAGTTTCACTACATGTGTGTCATCTCTGTATTACAAAATTTACTTTTTGTTCCCCACAAAAGTATTGTATTTTATCTAGAAGTACTGTGGTTCACTTTTATCTGTTGCCTATGTTACACTCCTGTTTATTCAAAGATGAGAAAGATTTTGGGTCAAAGGACACTATCCATTACTTCTATCTAAATTTCCAAAAAAAATGATATTTATACTTAATTCATACAAATATTTTAATTAATTCTGAGGTAGCTTAATCTAAATTATTTCCATAAAAATCAAGTATTATTAATTAGAAATTGTATATGCTACAACAAAATTTTTGGTTAAAAGAATGAATAAGATATATACCTATTCAGTCCCAGCACCACGTGCCATGCCAGCACTGCCCCAGAGAGCACTGAGCCGGTTGCAAAGTCTGGGCATGGCAATGTACACTTATAATCCCAGCACAGGGGAGGCTAAAAACGGGAGGATCACTACAAGTCTGAGCTGCACGGTGAGACCCTGTACCAAATACATTAATTTTAAAATAATATATATACTATTTTAATATATATCATACATAATATAATATATATTATTTATAGACTGAAGTAGAGAGAAAAAGAAGATAAATGTTTCAGGAAAAGAATATATAAAGTGAGATTAGGGGAAAGAGGATGAGAGGACTTCTAGCTGATGGGTTTCGAAATAATTAAAGATATTGGTAGTGAGTAAAATAGATAAACTTTAAAGTGAATATTTTATAAATTTGGATGACAGAAATATTATAAATTAGAAGTATGACATACATACAGTGTGGGCTAGTTAATAACACTGTTGGAGGCAGGATCAAGATGACACAGTGCTAACCGACAGAGAAAGAGCCTTTCTGAAATTTGAATTTCAGACTGCAACATGGGGAAGACAGAATCTCCGATATGGAAGACAGGCTTGCATTAAGTGATCCTGAAAAGTAAAATTTCTTACACTTATGGCAACTGACCATGAGAAATCAATAAAGCAGCTTCTAGATGAGGCAAAGAAGAATAACTTCAGTTTGATTGGAGTTGATGAAAATACAAGATAAAAAATGATATTAAAATAAAAACTGCTCACAGACATCATGGCAGAAAACTTGCCTTGTAAAGAAAAAGAGTGGCGTACATGTAAGTGAGGGATATAGAACTCCGATTAGCCCCACTCAAAAATAACTACTACAGGCTTTGCGACACTGCCCCTTTCAGTTCTGCGGATCCGCGGCCTTGGCGCCCAGCCAGAATGGCATGATTCTAAAGCCCCACTTCCACAAGGACTGGCAGCAGCGTATGGCTACGTGGTTCAACCAGCCAGCTCGGAAGATCCACAGCGTAAAGCCCGGCAAGCAAAAGCGCGCCGCATCGCCCTGCGCCCCACGCCCCACGCCCCGCACCTGGACCATCCGGCCCGTGGTGCGCTGTCCCACGATGCGATACCACACCAAGGTCCAAGCCGGCAGGGGCTTCACTCTGGAGGAGCTGCGGGTGGCCAGAATTCACAAGAAGGTGGCCCGGACATTGGCATCTCGGTGGACCCGAGGCGGCGAATAAATCCACCGAGTCCCTGCAGGCCAATGTGTAACGGCTGAAAGAGTACCGCTCCAAGCTCGTCCTCTTCCCCAGAAAGCCATCGGCCCCCAAAAGGGAGAGAGCTCTGCTGAAGAACTCAAATTGACCACCCAGCTGCCAGGACCGGTGATGCCCATCAGGAATGTCTACAAGAAGGAGAAGGCCAGGGTCATCACTGAGGAAAAGAAGAACTTCAAGGCATTCGCCAGTCTGCACATGGCCCGTGCCAACGCCCGGCTCTTCGGCATCTGGGCAAAGAGAGCCAAGGAAGCCTCAAAGCAGGATGCTGAGAAGAAAAAAATAAAACACTGTTGGGATCTTATAATAAATGCTCAGAAAAGCAAAAAACATAAAAAATAAAAAAATAACTTCTACAGGCAGACATATCATAATCAAGATTACAGAAATTCAACACAAACATAGAATATTAAAAGTTATTAGGGAATAACCTGTAGAGGAATGCCCGTCAGAATCACAACAGCTAACTGCTCAATACCAACCTTCAACTCAAGGGAAGCTTGGTGTGAAGTGTTTTTATTTCTAAAGGAAAACAACTTTAACCCTGCTTGATATAACTTGAAAAAGCATCTTTTAAATCTAATGGAGAAATAAGATACTTCCATGGCAAACAACATCTGAGAAAATTTGTGACCACCAAAGCAGTACTCCAAGATATTTTAAAGGACATTCTAAAAAGAACTACAATTTCCTGAAATATTTAAAGTCCTGAAAGAAAACCACTTCCATACATTGATGTGCTCTGCAAAGCAATCTCTCAAATTTAATGAAAAAATAAGATGCTTCCATGACAAAGAACAACTGAATAAATTCAACAAGAGAAATCCACCAAATCAAAGAAATAAACAGCAGGCAGGAAATAAAAATGGGAACCAACAAAGCAGAATAACATGACGTAGATCAATCAATAAATATCAGTTATAACTTCCAATGTTAATGGTCTCCGTTCACCAATCAAAACTGAGTCTGACAGAATCAATCAAGGAGCAAGATTCAACAATATGTTGCATACAAGAAACACATTTAATTAAAAAAAAGAAAGTCAAGACTAAGATGTAAAATGCCATTACATTTCTCTAAAGGGAGCAATCTAACAGGACAAGATAACAATCAGTGCACTGAACCATATAAAAGAAATATTAACAGGTACAAAAAATCAGATAACTACTAATACAATTGTATTTGGATGTCTCAATATCCTACTGTCACAAAAGGATAAATCAACTAGACAAAAATTCAACCATAAAATATTAGAATTGAACCAAACCTTTGAACAAACAGGCTTAGTAGATGTCTATAGAGTGCTCTACCCCACAACATTAGAACCCTGTTCTTCTCAGCTTCAACATGGACATTCTCAAAAATAGGCCACATACTAGTTCATAAAACATACTTAAGTAAATACAAAGAAATAAGAGCATAGTGCAATGAAATTTGATATCGGTGGCAAAAGAAACTACAAGAACTTCATAAACACATGAACATTAAATAGCACCCTTCCATAAAAACAGTGGGTCACAGGAGTTCAGCTAAGCCCTGCTCACCCAGAAGACTGGGACAGGGCCCTGGTGGCCCCTGCACTCCTTGCCCCCAGAACTCAGCTGAGCTTGGCTGCCTCTTCTACCATTGCTATTTCTGTAATTCTCATGCGCAATGGTTGCCTGTCCCACTGGCGACACAAACCTTTGTGAGCCTTACCTTGTACCCTCCCATAATCAAGAGACACTGTAGAACTTCAAACAGCCCTCATAATCATCAGGTCCTTCTAGAGCTTCTGCTTGCTGACCTCCTGACTGAGGTGGAAGCTACATTAAACCACACACAGCAGGAGCTTTCTTGAGCCTACTCTGCCTTCCCATTCTCCAGAGACTTGCTCACCCACACACTACCCACTCTATCCTTATTGCAGAGTCAGGGAGAAGACTGTGATCTTCAAAAGTGCAATGAGGAAAGAACAAAGGCAATCTCAAGCCTCCAGCCCACCCAAAACAAGTCCTGGAGACAAGGTCATAAAAGAACTTGAAAGTCACATAACTTAAATTTCTGAAATGTTAACAACTTCAGTAAAAAAGAAAACAACTCCATCAGGCTATGAAGGAAATCAGATGAGAAATAATTCTCCAAGGAAAAGATAACAATCATGAAAGAATTGCTTAAACATCTAAAGAAGGCATAAATTTAAAAAATAGAACACAATAGGAAAATGATGGAAACACTGAATGAAGAATACTGGAAAAACTAGAATACATGAAACAGATTCAAACAGATATCCATGACATGAAGCATTCCATTGAAAGCTGGTAAATCTGCTTGAAACTGAAGATAAAAATTCAGACCTTGAAGATTTCATTGCAGCTAGTGAACACAAAAGGAAAGATCTCGTAAAAATAACAAGGAACCTGGAAAAAAGAATATAACAGCTGCAAATGATGAAAAGAAAAATAATGTAAGACTAAGAAGTATCAATGATACAGCTGGAGATAACACAAATGACATAAAGAGATTGTTTTCAGAAGTAGTAGCAGAAAATTTCCCAACATGGGAAAAGAAACTGATATAGATTAGTGAGGCATACAATTCTAGCTAGCCACAATAATGAAAAAATTCTACACCCATACACATAATAATCAAGATCTCTGAAATTCAGCAAAAGTACAGAATATTAAAATTTGTTAGAAAAAAAAATCACTTATAATGGAAAGCTCATCAGAATCATGGCAGATTTCTCTACACAGACCATTAAATGAGAGGATATTGGAGTGAAATATTTAAAGTCCTGAAAGAAAACAACTTCCATACATTGTTGTGCTCTGCAAAACAATCTCTCAAATTTAATGAAAAAATAAGATGCTTCCATAACAAAGAACAACTGCATAAATTCAAAACAACTAAAACAACCCTGCAAGGAGTACTGACACATATTCTAGAGAGAGTCAAAGATAACCACAACTTGAAGAACAACAGAAGAGAACCAACAAGAAGAGCAAGTAATTAAGCAGAGAGCAAAAGTATGGACCCTATAGTAGTAAAGCAACATGACAAAGATAAGCCAATACATATCAGTGATAACTATGAGTGTAAACAGCCTGAACTCACCAATCAAAAAAAGCAGACTGACAGAGCAAGAAACAAAATCAAACAGTATTCTATATATTGGGAACACATTTAACTCAAAAGAAATCAATAGACTGAGTATCACACCAATGAAAACAATAGTCCATGAGACAGAAAACTAAAAAAAGCAGAGATAGCTATTCTGGTTATTAACATTGCCAACTTCAAGCCAAGTGATTAAAAGAAATAAAGAAGGTCACTATATACTTGTTAGGTGAAACTGCAAGAGGAAGACACAACAATTATAAATATATAAGTACCCATTGTGGGAATACCCAACTATAGGACAAATTTTAACAGACATGAAAAAGCAAATGAACGATAATATAATTGTACTGGGGGACTTTAATATCCCTTTGACACAAGTATCAACTAGGAAAAACAAAGCTAAAAAATAATAACAGAACTAAACCAAACTTATGAAGAGTAGACTCAGTAGACCTTTGCAAAGTGCTCCACCCAACAGTGACAGAATATACATTTTTCACAGCTGCACATGGGGCATTCTGCATGTAGAGCAAGCTTAAGTGAATGCCAAGAAAACAAAATTATTCCATGCATGTTATCTGACCATAGTGAAATGAAACTGGAAATTATTGGTTAAAAGAAATAGCAAAAAATTCCATAAACAAATGGAAACTAAATAATATCCTTCTAAAAAAAATCAATGAGTAGATCAGAGATGAAATTAAAAGAAAATTTATAATCAAGTAAAAATGCAAATACAAATAGTGGAACCTGTAGAATTCAATGAAAGTTGTCTGAAGAGGGAAAATAAATGATCTTATGCTATATCTCAGGCTCCTAGAAAAAGAAGACTAAGTTAAGCTCAAAGTCCAAAGAAGGAGAAAATTATAAAGATTAGAGCCAAAATTAATTCAACGAAAGCAAACAAAAAAATTCAAAGAAAAAATTAATCAAAGAGTTGATTCTTTGAATGAATAAATGAAATTGTTAAATCACTAGCCAACCTTCTGTAAAAAGGAAAGAAAAATATTCTAATTCATGCAATAAAGAATAAAAAGAGCAAAATCACTAGAGACTGTGTAGAAAATTAGAAGATCATTAATGCCTATTTCCAAAATCTTTACTTTCACTGGATGGGAAACAATATAAATGGACAGATTCCAAGACACATATGATATAACAGAGATGAATCCAGAAGCTATAAAAATTCTGAATAACTCAATATCAACCATATGAAATTGAAAATGTAATAAAAAACCCTACCAACAAAGAAAATCCCAGGTCCTAATAGGTTCACAGCTGAATTCTACAAGAAATTTAGAGAATATTTAATGCCAATTCTTCTCAAACTCTTCAATGAAATTGAAAGGGAAGCAGTTCTCTAAAACTCATTTAACAAGACAAGGATTACTCTGACACCAAAACTATATAAGGATCCAATAAAAAAAAAGAATAGAGACCAATCTCCTTAATGAATGTGGATACAAAAATCCCCAATAAAATACTAGCAAAAACAATGCAGCAAATCCTCAAGAAGATTATATACCTTGATCAAGTGTGGTTCATCCCAGGAATTCAGGGATGGTTCAAGACATGAAAATCCATAAATTTAATACACCACATCAATAGGGTCAAGAACAAAACTCACATGATCATCTAGTTGTAGAAAAACCTTTTGACAAAGTTCAATCCTTATTGATGATAAAAAGTGCAGAAATTTATTTTTATTTTTATTTTATTGAAGAAGAAATAGCAATGAGACAGTTTCAAGTCAAATTAGTAGGACAGATTCAATAATTAATACTTTGCATATAGTTTTCATAATTGTTTTTTGTTGTACAAGGTGCATATATGATATTCTATTTACAAACACTATTAGAGCAGGTGCCTCTTATCAATGAATTAAGAGAATGTAGCTGTATACCTATTTTTTAAGCTGCATTATAGTACAGTTTCAATAATTGATACTTTTTTCATTGTTATCTTCCTAGTGGTTATCCATAGTACAAGAAGCAGACAGGATATCCTGTCCAAACACTATTTGTGCAAATCTTTCTTCTCATAGAATTACACAAAAGTACTGCATATTTATCCTAACTGTACTGTTTATACAGACACAGAATGGTTCTTCCTTTGTATCCCCTTTTTTGTTTAGTCTTGTCAAAGATGGGTATTCTATTGTCTTTCAGTTATTATAGGTGCTTGAATTCAGCAAAACAATCCAACACAGTCCATAATAATAGTGGGTTATCTGAAGAAGTTGTTGACTAGAGCCATTTACAGCTCAGCTTATTATTATGGCCTTATTTTATATACCTCCATTTTTATACTTTTCTGCTGGATGGTTAAGACTGAGATAAAGCAAGACCTACATAATTAAAAAAAGTAACTTTTTTATCTGATGAGGTCCGTCAAGTCCCCTCAATGTTTATCCTGTAACCCTGTACCGCACTTTGTATATCCTTTGTCAGTGTCAGCCATGAAGTAGTCTTTGCCTTAACCTGTTGAAAGCCATCTATGACAAACCAACAGCTAACATACTAAATGGACAAATATTGACAGCTTTCAGTTTAAAATCAAGAACAAGATAAGGATGTCCACTGTCACCATTCCTATTAATACAATTCAGGAAACATTAGCCAGACCAATTATACCAGAGAAGGAAATAAAACAAATAATGATTGGTAAGGAAGAAGTGAAATTATCTTATAGCAGATGTCATAATACTGTATGTAGAAGACCCCAAGTACTCTACCAAAAGACTTGGAGATGCAAGTCCATTAGCATAGCAAGACACAATGTCAACACTCAGAAATCAATAGCATTTCTATACACAAACAGTGAATGCACTGAGAGAGAAATTATGGAAACCACACCTTTCAAAATAACTCCTAAAAACATGAAGTACTTAGGACTCAATCCCAAAAAAGAAATTAAAAATTTATTTGGCAAAAATTACAGTACTCTGAAAAAGGTATCAAACTGCATTTGAGAAAATGGAAACATATTCCTTGCTCCTGGCCAGGAAGAATAACATTGTGAAAATGACCACACTCCCAAAATTGTTATACAGATCCAATGCAATCCCAATTAAAATATCTCACAGAACTGTAGTGAACTTTCCTATATTGCATCTGGAATGAGAAGAGACTGAGAAGAGACCTAGAAGAGAAAAAGTAATCCCAGGCCACAAAGGAAAGGCAGGAGGCACCACAACCCAGACTTGAAATTATTCTACAAAGCTGCTGTGATGAAATCAGCATGGTACTGGCATAAAGACAGACTTGAGGATCACAGTACAGACTAGAAGATGCAGACACAACTACAAACACACTCAACCACTTTTCCTTTGATCCAGGCACCAAATGTGTTCATTGGAAGAAGCACAGCATCTTCACTAGTTAGTAAAAACTGGCTTTCCATATCCTGATAGCTTCAAATAGACCCTTGCCTATTACCATGCACTACTACAGTCAAAATTGACCAACAATTTAAATATTAAAACTGAAATACTAAGTCTTCTGGAGGATAATGTAGATAGAAATCTAAAATACATGGGGTGTATAGAGAGTTTAAGAATAAAAAGCAAACTGCATGGGAAATACTTCAAGGAATCAACAATTGGGATCTCATCTTTCTGAAAAGTTTCTGCACATCAAAAGAAATCATCAACAGAGAACCCATGAATTATAAAAAAAAAAAATACAGCCAACTGTCCCTCGGACAGAGTACTTCTATCTGGAAAACAAAGCTTTCAAAAATATTATGCCTCCAAAATCTAAAGACCAAATCCAAAAATGTGTGTCTGAGGTAAACATATACTTCACACATGAAGAAATACAAATGACAAATAAATATATGGAAAAATGTTCATCATTCAAGAGATGCAAATTAAGACAAATTGGAGGTGCAATCTAAAATGAGAAAAAATAGCCATTATCAAGGAGTGAACCAATAACAAATGTTGGAGAGGCGTGGGGAGAAAGGATCCCTTCTCCACTGTTGATGGATATGCAGACTGGTACAACTTGTTATAGAAATTCCCCAAAAAGCTAGAATTGCAAGGCCCATTCAAGCCAGCTATTCCCCTCATAGGCATTTTTCCAAAAGAACTAAAATCATCATACCACAGCAATAGATGTTCACTCATGTTTATAGAAATTCAATTTGTCATAGGTAAATCTTGGAAACAAGCCCAATGCTCATCAACTGAGAAATGGATGAAAAAGATGTGGTATTTTTATAGAATGGAATATTACTCAGCTATATAAAAAATAAATTCAAGGCTTTTATAGATAAATGGATGCAACTAGAGACTGTATTGATAAGTGAAATAAATCAGACCTGCATATGCAAATATCATATTGTCTAGCTATTGTATGTACCTAAAATAGTAAATACAATCTGAAAGGTATGATAGATACTGTGAAAGGGAAACCTTTCATTCCATGTAAAGGAAAAACTGGGATGAGGAAACGGACAAAAGAATGAAGGAAAAAAGACATATTTATGTATATATGCAGGATAGTTTGAATAATTGTACTGTTGATTTCTGCTGGTTCTTTCAAAAGGAGCAGTTAATGTCTGATTTTTTTCTTTTTATTCTCATTTTTTTCTTTCTAATTTTTTACAACATTTTGTTATTTTGTTTTAACCAATTTTACAGGTTTATCTGGCAACACAAGCAACTAATTTGAAGATCACCATGCAATACAGCAATCACTGTTATATTCCTATTACTTTGTTCCATGAAATTTTGAGACATTTCTAATGCTTTTTTTTTTCACTATTCTGTAATTAAGAAAAAGAAAGTGATACAGATAAAATTAATGAAGAAAATAGACAAACTCTATAATTAAAAGATAAAGACAATACAACATTCTGGAACTTATGGGACCCAGTGGATGCAGTCTTAAGATGGAAATTTATAGTGGTGTATATCCATATCAGAAAAGCAGCGTAAGCCAATAATGGCCTCATACTTCTAGAAAAAGAAGAGTAAGTTAAGTAAAAGTTTATAGGAGGGAGAAATTTACAAAAGTCAAAGCAGAAATTAATGCATTGGAAACTAAAAAAAAAAAAAAAATACAAAGAATCAATGAATTAAGGAGTTGGTTCTTTGAAGGGTTAAATAAAATCAATAAATCCTAATATAAACTCATCAAAAAAGAAAGAAAAATCTCAGAACAATTCAAAATGAAGAGTACAATCACAATGCACTCTGCTGAATTCAGAAGATCATCTATGTCTACTCTGAAAACTTGTATCCTAATTAAGATGGAAAATGAAGGAAAATGGACTGATTCCTAGCTACATATAATATACCAAAGCTGAATCAAGAAGATATAAATATCCTAAATCAACCAATATGAGTCAATGAAATAAAAGATGTAATTAAAAACCTAGTAAGAGATTAAAGCCTAGGCCCTGGCAGACTCACTGCCGAATTCTACAAGAAATTTAGAGAAGATCTAACACTATTAGTTTTCAAAGTCTTTAATGAAATTTAAAGGAAGCAATACTGACAAATTCCTTCATGGAAGCAAGCATTACTGTGATATGAAAACCACTGCAGAATCCAACTAAGAAAGAGAATTATCAGCCAAACTATCTAATGAACACAGATGCATAAATCTTTAATAATTACTGGCAATCAGAATCCAGCAAAAGACTAATATATTATAATATATATAATAATCAAAAAGGTTATATATTATGATGAAGTGGGATTCATCCAAGAATATCAGGATGGTTCAATATACATAAATCCGTAAATGTAATACACTGCATTAACAGAGTCAAGCACAAAAACAATGATTATCACAACAAATGAAGAAAGACCTATAATTCCAAAACCTATTCATAATAAAGATAAATCATGAAAATCCTTACAGAAAATTGATATAGTCTTTGTCTCAATCTAATAAAAGTCATCTGTAAAAATGAACAGCCAATATCATATTAAATGTACAAAAAGATTAAAAGCTTTCTTTCTAATATCAGGAACACAACAAGGATGTCCACTGTCTGCACTCTTATTCAACATAGTCTTGAAAACTTTAGCCAGAACAATTAGACAAAAAGAAGAAATGACAGGAATAATGATAGGAAAGGAAGAAGTTAAATTGTCACTATTAGCAGATATATTCTATATAGAAGATACCGAAAATCAGTAGTATACCTAGATATAATGTCAACACTTAAAAATGAATGTCTTTCCTGTACATGAAAAACAAATTCACTGAGAGAAAAATTAGGGAAAAAATACCTTCACCAGAGCACCCAGGAAAATGAAACACCTAGGAATCAGTCTAATGAAGGATGTAAAAGACCTCCATATTGAAAGATGGCACTTTGAAAAAGAAAATGAATTACATATCAGAAAATACAAAGAAATCCTTTGCCTTTGCATAGGAAAAACCAATATAGTGAAAATGGCTGTACTTCTGAATCTGTTATACAGATTTAATGCAATTCCATCCAAAGTTCCAATAGCATATCTCATAGAATTAGAGAAAGAAATCCTAAAATTCATAGAACCAGAAGAGATCTAGAATTGGAAAGGCAATTCTGAGCAAGAAACTGAAGACAGGGTGCATCACAATTGAGTTGAGTTGAAATTACACTATAAAGCTACTGTGATAAAAGCAACATGGGTGGCCATCCAGATAGCTCAGTGGGTTAAAGTGCTTGCTAGGGCAGATGCAGGGACTGGGATTCCATCCCCAGTGTGCCATACGGGCCCTGCCCTGTGGTGTGCTGAGACAGTGATTGAGACTGGGTGTGGTGGCACCCACCTATAATCCCAGTGCTTGGGAGGATAAAAACAGGAGAATCACCATGAGTCCGATCTGTGTAGTAAGACCCTGTACCTGTAGACCCTGTAGGCCCCTAGTAAATACATTAAAAAGAAAAAATAGCATGCTACTGGCAAACAAACAAACAAATAGAAAAGACCCATAGGTGAATGGAACAGTTTAGAAGATACAAACATAACTCCAGATATACTCAGCCACATTATCTTGAAAAAGGTGCCAAACACTTTCACTGGAAGAAAGATAATCTCTTTAATAAGTGGTGCTGGAAAAACTAGACCAGCAAATGCTGGCGATTAAAACTGGACCAATATCTTTCACAACACACTAAATTAAATTTGAAATGGAATAAAGATCTAAATATCAAATCAAATATTAAATGTGCTGGAAGATGAAATAGGAAAAACCTTAAAGACATTGGTGTAGGCAAATACTTTATGAGTAAAACCCTGATCACACAGAAACTATCATAAAGAATCAATAGTAGACCTCATCTTATTGAAAAGCTTTTGCACAGCAAGAGAAACCACCAACAGTGAACAGACAACCCACAATGTGGGAAAAAATGTCTGCCAGCTGGTCCTCAGATTAACAATTACTATCAAAAACATATGAAGAACTAAAAACAATCAGACCTCCCAAATTTACACACCCAGTCTTATACTCCTGATTTCTCTTAGTTCATGGAAAAGAAAGTTTTGTGTTAATATTGTTTGGATCATTAAATGCTGATATCTTGTATTCTAAGTAACTAATTTAAAGTTAACAATAAGCAATATATTAACGCTCCTATTACCTTGTTTGAAATTTTGAATTTTTCTCTAAAATAAAAATAATGCTATTTCATTGACTTAACTATCCATGTATTCAACTATTCATTTCTCAAATCATACCCCTACAATTTTTTTCAGAAAGGTGGCTTATAAAATATATAAATATGTCAAAGTTGAGTTAAGCAAAATAAAATATACAAGAATGAGACCAACAAAACACAAATAATGCAAATGTTTACTTAATATCTGCAGCTAATAAATTAAGTTCATGTGCCATATAAGCTTTGGAAGCAGAAGGCAATCATTCACATGATTCGATTTAACCACAGATCTCTCTCCCTCTTGCTATACATACATATATATATATATATGAAATGTTGATGACATATTCACATATTTTCCAAAACAAATACTAGAAATTATTAGATATTTCCTAAGTCAAAATTTCATGCAGTTAATAGCTATTAGTGTTTGGATTTATATTTATATCCAGCTTTCTGAAAATAAAAGATGATTTGTAAAGGATAGAGAGTCAGGAAAGACAAAGCCTTAGGCTGCAGTCATTCACAGTGTTTGATTGTGACAAGAATAATTGAGAATAAAATATCAGGGTTAAAGCAGAGCAGAAAAAATAAGGATGTGTACAGGCTGAGAGGAAGTGTTCCTTCATGAATTGTGTGTTTAGTAGAATAAAGATGGGAGCAAGAGAATCAATCAGTGAATGGATTAACCCTAAAAGAGGTGCAGAATTATCTTTCCTATGTGTTGCACTCAGAGTTTACAAGGAAAACAACTGTAACACAAGATGCATAATTGATAGGACTATTTTATAGTAATCACCCAAGTAGTCAAGTACAAAAGTATGTAGGAAAACTGTACACACACTAAAGACCTCAAAAATCCAGCTAAGTGCCTAGATCCCATGACAATGCCAGCACAGTGGCTCCCGCGAGCCTGTTTTGAGGATCTGGGCTGGGCTGGCCATCGGTCAGTGGCAGAAGCTGGAAAGTCTGTGCCAGTGTAAGGAAGAATCTATGCCAATAGGCTGGAGATCTGCACTGTAGCCAGGAAGAGACGCTCAAAGAGAGGACCAGAGTTCCCTCGAACGGTACCGCAGCCACCCTTAGTGACCATGAAGTCCTGAGACCCTCCAATGACGAGATCAGCCTCGTTCCTATCAGGAAAGCCAGCTTGACAAGCTTCTGTCCGATGCTGAGCGGAGCACAATCTTCCCCTCTGAAGCCAGGAAGTGATGCTCAAGTAAGGGCTAGATCTCTCCCCAAATGAACCGTAGCCATTCTCAAAGGTAGCAAAGATCCCCAGCTCCTGTGACAATAAAAACAACTAAGTTCACATCAGTAAACCCAGCATGACAATCTCCTCCAGCAGAATCAACAGTACTAGGAGAACTAACAGCCCCTTTCTTCCTCTCTTGTTCTATTTTTATACTGTTGCAAACAATGCTCAGGTGGGCCTTCCATAACCAGCACCATGCTAGTTCAGTTCAGCTGGGTGTTAGTAAACTACTAGTTTCCAGTCCACCACACCAGGACAAGTTGTGACAAAAACAGTATCACCTACAGACTCTGAGAAAGGATACAACCCACCTCCAGCAGGCTTGAAGTAAACAGGCAAAATTCTTCAACTGAAATATTTTTGTTGCTATTTGGCCTTAAAAGAACTAGGATCTAAAAGTCACAGTAACAGAATGAGATCAAGTTGCCATTTTTCTTTTCACTCCATATATTTTCTTTAATTCTCTATATATGAAATCAATCATAAATGTGATTGTGGATATGTATAGTTTGCCTGGAGTTTAAAATAACTTTATTTCCCCATTCATCATGGATATGGCATTTCCCTAAAATTTTATTGTATTTAGAAAATTCATTTCAGTTTCTGAACTTTTCATTTTGTTACTACTTAATCATCTTGTGAAATCCTCAAAATCATCTTGTAAAAATTTTTAATATTTTTTAGAATAAATGTTTTTATTCATTGAAGTAAGAGAGTGTACATGCATGTCTATCCTAAACACTTTGAATATACAGATACAAAATGGTCATTCATTTATATCCCCTTTTTTGTTTAGTTCTGTCAGAGAAAGGTATTCCATTGTAATTTAAATAAAATTTTAATATTTACATACTTGAATTTTATTACAAATTGTGCCTAGATTGGGCCCAATATACTGTAAACAATCATTAACTGAGTTCTTTCCTTCTTGGGCCTTAATTCCTCACACAGCACATATCAAGATCTGACAGCCAGATAAGATTCCTTATTAAAATAGCAATAAATGTCTCCCCGTCTGGCATTTATTCATTATTTCATTTCCAATTTCTCAATAAATATTTATGCAGCGCCCTCCTGTGACAGCACCCAGCTCGCCTTCAGTTGACCCATCACCTCAGACTGTGCAGCATTCCCCAGACTAGTCTGCTGCCCTTGAACCTTGAATCTAATTTTTCATTCTGTTTTTCCCTATAATGTCTCACTTTTGTTAATACTGAAAAATCTTGTGTCTTACCAGAGATCTTCATACCATCAAAATATGAACCTCATGTCTGCTTCCCGCCTCACACTTCCCTCCTAGGTTCTGAATCCTATCTCTAGAAAACAACTTGTTCTGATGCCTGGTGCAGCCTGACCACGATCAATAATATAACACATCAAATGTGCTTTTAAACATCTTACTAAAAAGACTATGAGCAAGAGAGAAATATAAAGTGTGTCTTTTATCAATAAAAAGGAAGAACAGTAATATATGTTCTAATTATGTCCTGTGTGGACCTTCACACTCTAAATTTCTCTCATTTAGTCTTCTTTCTTGGAGAAAAAAAAAAAAAAAAAACATAGTCACTGCCTCAGCTAGGATATAGTTAGCTAGTTATAACCAGTGGAACACTCCTGCTGTGTATTTTACAAGAGTTGGTGTATATAGAGCTTAAGAAATGCAAGCAAATGAAACCCTGGGATTAAGAATTTCAAAATGTCACTCCCATTCCCAATTCTAAAGGACAAAGGGAAGAAGCTTTGTGGAACCTTGAAATTAGAGGCTTATAATATCTGTAAATATAATATCATGTATGCACCTTGTACAATATCAAAACGTTATGAAAACAGTTTGCAATGTATTAATTCATCGAATCTGTATGGTTAAGGTGTCTTGAAACTGTCTGATTGACATTTGTATTTTAATAAAATAAAAATAAATGAAAAAATAAATAAAAAATAAAAAAATTTTTAAAAAATTAAAAAAAAAAATCAAGGAGCTATTTTGAGAGGCTTAGGCCTTTGGTAAACAGCGTCAACTCAAATAACCCATCAAAAAAAGAGCAAAAGGGAAACAAACACTCTACTATCATTCCCTTCACTGTGGTTTAGTATTTTATTTTTTACCAGTGAGCATTACTTCGTTGAACATAACAAAGCCAGAGAGAGAAAGAGGGGGCTCATTTTTTATTTTATATGGTTCAGTATTCTTGAGACACAGGAAAGAATGTAGATAGAAGTGTGGAAAGTGGAACTCGAAGGGCAAAGGAGACATCCAGGCCATAATCCAAAGAGACAGGACTATGACAGCAACAATAAACGAGATGCAAAGGGAGTGAAGTGCCAAGAAGAGGTGGAACACAAATGGAAGATTTGGAGGAAAATTTTTATTTCAGTTGAGGGTTCACTAAGAAAAAGGTGCTAGTTGTTTCTAGATGAATTTCAGAAACTTGTCACAACTGGAGTATGGAAAGAATAAATAGAAATTATGAGGCCGAAGAAAAGCTAGAATACTGAGATAAGTAGTTTTGCTCATTGTGTAAATTTATAGTGCAGACTTATTAGAGTATGTTAAGGGAAAAGAGGGACATGGTCATCCTCAAAAGAAGAAAACATAGACAAAGTAATAAGGACATCAATAAGGACACCATTTGTTTAAGAGTACCTCTACTCAGTGACAGCAGTAACTGCAGCTCATTTCTTAGCCCTGCAGAATATCCACAAGGAAGGCCTGTAAGCAGACAGCCCCTTAACCCATATCAGAATCCTAAAAGATGTGGACTTTATCATTTCCTCCATTTCGAATTAAATGGATGCACCAAACATTAAATAATTTCCCTAAATTCACACAAATAGCAAGTAGTAGAGCTGTGATTGAAAATTAGGCAGTCTGATTGCAATTCCAATCATACCTTTTCTATACTAATTACTAGTCCATTTGTTTGTTTTGTCTTTCATTAACACAAAAACATATTAGTAGGAATTATAGAACACTTTTATTTCCATTGCATCTCTCTAACACTCACATTTGAATCTTTTTATGGATCCAACTCCTTGTATCTGTAATTCTATGCTCCAGTTGAAGGTTGGCATTAAAATATGTGCAGTTAAATAACTGCTCATTTCATTCTACTATTGCCCCACATTCTGCCTTATTCCACATTTTTCTGCTATATACACATTCTATCCAGTGCTGTAGAAAACAGACTTAAGACATGTAGGCGTGGGTGGTGGTGCATACCTGTAATTCTAGCATTCTGGGAGAATGAAGAAGAAAGAGCACAAGTTAGTGCACAGCCTCAGCAGATTATCAATTTAGTAATATTGTCTCTAAATAAAAAGATAACTAAAGATATCAATGTAAAGGCTCTCAGTTCTATCCTCAATACTGCAAAAAAAAAAAAAAAAAAAAAAAAAAAAAAAAAAAAAAAAAAAAAAAAAAAAAAGAGACCTGCAGTTCTATTACAACCACATTTTAAAAAGTGAAAAAGATACTCACAAAATTATGCATGCCACTGTACTTCTGCCACAAGCTGCAAGTTCAGGGGACCCATCATCACTCTTAATTTTCATTGCCAATGGCTACATTCAAGGCTCCCAAGACCAACTCCAGTTTTGATCTTTGAACTTGTAGTGAACTGTTGTACTCTTGGTAGTGTTTCTTACAGTGAAGAGAAATAGATTCTAATCATTTCAGAAAAAAATGGAGCAGAGTCTAAGAAAAGCTCAATGCATGCAATTCTCCTTGTCCTCTCTTAATGAAATGGTACCCACTTCTCAGCCTCCATGTACACTAGTGGAAAAAAAGTATTTCCAAACTAGAAAGCTCAAAGGACTTGGTGTGGCAGATTTTATTGGAACTCTGTAAACAGATATATTCAGTTGCCCTATGGCTCAGGAGGGTCTCTCAAATTTCAACTGACACCATATGAGTGAAATTCATCATGATAAGTTATGTATCAATCATATCATTAGGTACTTTCCCTTGATCTAAATTTTCCAAGTAAAGACAAATTTTCCAGATAAGGCATTATAGGAGAGATATTTCTATCTGTACCTGTATCCGTATCTCTCTGTCTCTCTCTCTCTCTCTCTGTCTCTCTCTCTCTCTCTCTCTGTCTCTCTGTCTCTCTCCCCCCCCCCTCTCTCTCTCTCTCTCTCTCTATATATATATATATATATATATATATATATATATAGCTACAATTGAACTGCCTTTGAAAATGCTC
>PVKA01014219.1:0-52986 GCA_004027165.1 Ctenomys sociabilis
GCTCCCTACAGCTCCCAACAGCTCCCTACAGCTCCCTACAGCTCCCTACGGCTCCCTACAGCTCCCAACAGCTCCCTACGGCTCCCTACAGCTCCCCACAGCTCTCTTTCTCTCCAGCTCTCCCTTTCATGTGCCAACAACAACTCTCAAGTGGATCTCCCACAACCCAGCACCGTGCTGGTTCAGTTCAGCTGGGCCACCAGTTGTCAACCCGGTCCCTCCTTGAAAATGAGAGGCAGGATGCTTCCCAACGGAAACCCAACTCCTTAAAGTTCCTGAAACACTCCCTATTTTCCTACTAACTTCCTATGAGAGTAACAGATGGGCAGAAGAAGTGAAAAGAAAGGTCCAAAGCCCAGCACAACCAAGGCAGGAAGGCAACTTCATCCTGCTGGCCTCAGTGTGGATGCTACGCACTTCCATATGCACTGGGTCTGTGAAGCTTTTTATAACACAAGGAGATTGTTCTTGAATTAATGGGAAGGAATGGAAAACTGACACCCGTAGGCTGAGCACTGTCTTGGTCCCTTTCATCGTTTTTCAACCTCATGATTCCTGATTGTGTAGAGGAAGGAGTGAGATTGAGCCTGATTGTGTAGAGGAAGGAGTGAGATTGAGCCTGATTGTGTAGAGGAAGGACCAGTTCAGAAAGGATGGCTCACCTGGTCCAGGGCTTGGGCCTGGTGACAGGATACAGGACAAGAATAATAAGTAGTAACATTTCTCTTCCCACCCTGCAGTTTGGAGAATTAGGTGGGGAGATCTGATGGGTGGGAGATTTGACATTGGCCTCTTTTCTGATAAGCTGCATTGAGGGACGTGGCTTGGCTAGGTGGCCCTGATGGGCTTGCTTCTTTATGTCACTTAGCGATGCTCAGGACTGGCCGTCACTGGGCAGAACCCTATGTGCCAGAGCTCAGGTCAGACACTCCTTCCCTGGGTAGACCCCTGAAGGGCTGAGTCCCGCACCTTCCACTTCTTGCCTAGCCCTGATCTGCCAAGAGCCTGGCTCTGGCAGAATTCCGGAGAGGCAGAAGCTGGGAGGGGCTGTTCACTGAGGTCAGCTGCTCAGCAGGCAAGCCTGACTTAAAACTGCCCTCTTCCAAATTCACATTCTTTCTACCTTGTGTGCTAGCTATCAAAGTTAGTAAGATTCTTTTTCTCTTTTGGGCTAAAAATGGTGTGCTCGTTACTTTTTTTTAATCTCTTTATAAAAGAAACTTACCATGTAGGAAAGAAAAATATTCAGAGCAGAAAAAAAAATCTTTTAATCCTACAACATTCCATTCCTTTTAGCATCATGGTATATTTCTTTCCAGGCTTCTTTTGTCTAAATTTAGGCATAAAGACCTCACTGTTAAGTTATAGTTTTACGTCTGCTTTTTGCATTGTCTTTTCCCTGTTCTTTTAAATTCCACATTTAAACACCTCTAACATTAAAATTACAAAGTTACTTTTATCGAACAGGTGCTCACCATGTGTATTTCAAAATTCCATCTGACATAGGAACATACTTGCTGGGAGCCTGCAAGATTCGTTGCTCCTTCTTGCTTTGGCTCGGCACTAGGTCCGGTGGTGGTGCTTTGCCAAGGGGCCACACGGCCTTCGTGTGTCATTCCCATTCTGGGGCTTTCATGCAGATAGGCTTCACCAGCCTGTCCTTGTCAATAGCATTTCTGGTGAGCAGTGGTGCTGGCTGAAGAGGAATCATTTTTTCTACCCTGGCTCATTTTCCACTTCTTGGGCCAGGGGCACAGGTGAGAAGTGTCATCCATCCTTCTGCACATCTTCCTTGAGGTGCCCATGACCAGGTGGCCGGCCTGGATCTGGGTGCTCCGGTGTCACTGTCTGCCCACTGCCATTGCAGGCACATGGTGCTTCTGAAGGAGCAGTACGGGAAACAGGTGGTTGTGAACCTGCTGGGAAGCAGAGGCGGAGAGGAGGTGCTCAACAGGGCCTTCAAGGTAACCCCACTCCTGGTGTCTCCACCCAGAGTTGGGCAGGTGGGGTGGGCGCGGGGGCCCCACTCAGGTGGGCTCCTATGAGACTGCGGACAGCAGTCCGTTCTCCTGAACTTTCAGAGGTTTCTCCATGGCTTCAGCTAGTTACCAGGCTGAACCAGATGGGGAGAATTTGCACCAAATCAGAACAAAGCTACATTTTGCCCAGCCCCTGATGGGCAGGGAGGCCTTCAACCACCTTAAAGAGTTGCCCATCAGGAAAGGGAGAAGGTGGAGCCTACAAGCAGGTTGGCACCTCCTGGGACCAACACTGTGGGAGCTTCATGCCTCAGTGTGCATCGGCCTCCTCCTGCTGTGTGGGTGGCCTTTAAATCTCCAGTCTCCTTTGGGCTGCCATGGACACTGGGTACCAGCTGTGGTGGGCTCCCCCCAATGTCAGGGCACCCAGTTCAGGGGAGGGTGAATCACAGGGTGAGGAAGCAGTCAGAGGAGTGGACTCTCCCCAGGTCTCTCCTGGGCCAGAGCACAGGTCTCCTGGGAGCTACCAGGCTGCTATGGAAGATCCCATAATGAGCCATGGGGGTCTACTCATTCTCCCCCAGGTTCTCATGGTCTCTGTTTAGTGGAGAAAGACTCTGGTTGTTTGACACTCAAAGAAGCACCTTATCGACAGAACCTACAGTCACCTTGGGCAAGGCCAAGGACCAGCCCCTACTGTCACTCTGACCCCTGATCCTGGCTGGAGGAAGTGTAATCCAGCTAGGTGCTCATTTCACTCTGCTTAGGAGAGCCACAGGCTTCTAGCAGGCTCTCCTAAGTTTTATCTGGCCAGACCTGCTTTTCCTGTTTGGCTTGTTGCTCCAGCAACCTCATCTAGAAGCCTCTCCCTTCCCCACCCACTTTGGATGGGGGAAAATCTTTTTCCCTTTTCTGCCTTGAGTTACAGAGAAAGGACGTTCTCAGAAGCTGCTACCCCTCCCAGCGGTTGGTGGCAGTGTCCCTGGCACTAAAGTAAAGGTCTCTTTTGTAACCAGAGGGCAGGAGGAGGCCTTGGGGTGGGGCACAGCTAGAGGCAGTACACCAGCTGGAGACTGGGTCATGGCCCCAACTAGTGAGTCTCCTGACCAGACTGAGGCCGTCACTCCAGCAGCCAGCCTGGGCTCTGGTGGTTCTCTGTCTACAGCTGGACAAGGTGCTGGCTCCAATATATGAAGTTTTAAGCCACAAGCATGTGGCTTAGTTCCACAAACTATTCCCAGGGAAACTTTCTTGACTGTGGCAGCATATTTTGTTTGCACTTTGGCCAGATGGGGTGACCTAGAGTCCTTATAGTCCTGCAGGATTCCCTAAACGTCTGGCTGGGCAGGTGCAGGCCTGATCTGCCCTGAAGCCACCAGCACGGTGGTCTGCCTTGACAACGGTGTGCTTTGGTGAGAAGGATGAGGAGCATACGGGCAGGGAAGCCCCATGTGCAGGGAAGCCTCAGTGATAAGTGCCCTAAGCCATCCGCACCCCCAGGCTGTGTTTTCCTGGCAGTGCCCACCTTCACTGTGGCTCCCAGGCTGTGCCTGGATGTGGATCAGGCTGGGCCCCGTGACTCTGGCTCCCTGTGTCCCTCATCCGGAGACATGGCATCACCATCCTTCTAGCCACCTTAGCCTGGAGACCTGCCCGCTGCAGAGCCCACCTGCCTGGGTCTGGTGCTTGTGAGGAAGAGGCCAGTTACCAGGGCAACAGGAGCTGAATTATGAGCTCCCCAGCCTGCTCTGTGCCGCTGTCCCTGATGGCCCAGGCACTTGGCCCACCTGAAGAACAGGGCCCTCCTAGGGCCCCGCAAAGAGTGGGATGTCCCCAGGAAGACACCTGCGTTTGCCTCTTTTGCCCACCAGGGACCTTCTACCTTTGTGCAGGCAAGATGTCCTTTTTGGCTTTTGGGCTTCCAGAGCCTTTGTCCCATGCTTCCTTCTCAGGGTCAGGGCCAGTGGAGCCCCTGGTCTCCCGTGCCCTGTCCCGCTGGCGTGCGCACTCTAGTAGGCGACTGATTGGCCTGGAGAGCACAAGTGGCCCGAGGCTTGCAGTCTCTGCTGTGCCTTCTGTTGTCCCCCCCACCACTCTCCCTCTCCCTTTTCAGAAGTTGCTCTGGGCTTCCTGCCACGCCGTTGACACGCCTATGATAAATTTTGACTTGCATCAGTTTGCCAAAGGCGGAAAGCTAGAGAAATTGGAGAACCTGTTGAGGCCTCACTTAAAGCTGCACTGGGATGACTTTGATGTGTTCACGAAGGGCGAGAATGTAAGTCCACGGTGAGTCTCGCCCACACGCTTCACCTTCCTTCCAGACAAGGAGCTCAGGAGCCACGCACCTCTGAGCTGGGTGCCCCTTCAAGCACCCACGAGCTGCCTGGCTACACTTGTAGTTTCTAGGGTGGTGAGCTTGGTAATGCTGGGCAGCTTCTGGATTCCAGCCTGCACTTTTCTTTTTTTTTTTTTTTTTTTTTGGTCTTTTTGAGACAGGGTCTCACTGTGCAGTTCAGGCTGGCCTTAAGCTCACTTTGTAGCTCAGGCTGGTCTTGAACTCACAACAATCCTCCTGCCTCAGCCTCCCAAGTGCTGGGATTACAGGCGTGCGCCACCACGCCCGGCTTAAGCCTACACTTTTCTTGTAGTGAATGACATGCTTCTGAATTTGGAGATTAGATGGTAAAATAGAATTGTTTGGGAAAAGGAACATCTCCTATAAAGGACTGTGTCAAGATGAACATCTCAGGAGACTGTAACAATAATTTTTGTGATGGGGACTGAAGAGAATGAAGGGAAATTGTCATCCATCTTGGTGGGACAGCTGGCATAAACCCACACTGCCTGAAGAAACTGAGCTGTGGATTATCCTGTTCAGAGCTGAAAGGAAAAGAAAGCCAGAGTCCTCAATCACTTGACCCGAATTCTTTACAGACCCCAAATTCGTGAATTCACCTACTCTTTAAAACTCATCGGTAGCTTCAGTCTCCTCACCAGGCTTTTGCAGTCATTCATAAAACATGCAGAGCAACCAGTCTGTGTCCCCGGTGAGGTCAGCCAGGGTCACACGTGGCCTTTGTACCTCAGTTCTCAGGCTGTAGACCAGGGTCCTTTTCTCTGTTGAGAGCATGTCTTTCACAGTTTTGTGCTTTTTGTTGATTTCACTGTTTTGTAGTGGCCTGCAGACTTAGTGCTGAGCACTTCCAAGCACAGGAAGGCTGAGCTGAGCCTTCTGAAGAAAATGCAGGCCAGACTGGCTGCACTTAGGCCTGCACTTTGGTGCTCTTGGCCATGAGCTCAGTGTTACTCAAGCAGCAGTCTACAGATACTCTTGGATTTAAAATGCAGTTATGTCCTCAGAAACCTGTTGTGCATCAAAGATAGCATAAGTCAAAAATGTATTTAATATTCTTTTTAACTGATGGTAAAGTTAAAAAGAAAGTTCAATTGAACCATCCTAAATCTATAAATATTCAGTAATAGGTCTTGAAACAGAAACCATCAAAGCCACTGATGTATTGATCAGTTGGTAATTGGCCAGAGGCCCATAGGTACCTCACAATGCTTCCCCTTGGGGCCATGCACCAGTTTGCTAATTTAATGTTCATGCAACTATGAACTCCTGTGAATAACAAACACTAGCTATATTTACAGTGGCCAGACCTTTGGGCACCTGGAGAGGTGGTTCGGGGTCATCCTGCCACTCCTACTATGCTGGGTCCCTTGGGATGTACATGAGGATGCTGGTGGGTTGCTACAGAGTAGAAAAGGGCTTATCCCTTGGGAGATAGCAAGGTCTTTGTGTGGTGGCTATTGCTCCTTTGAACTCATAACTGGCCCTGTTTCCTGTTTCTAAGTTTCCAGAAAGGTACTTTGCGGATGAACTGTCTTGACTGCTTGGGTCGAACCAACACTGTGCAGAGCTTCATTGCATCGGAGGTTTGTCCTTTGGGCTATCTGTGTAATGTCCCATGCCTTCAGCAGGGCAGGCTGTGCCTTCAGTAGCAAGATGAGGTGGCATCACTGGGTTGGTTTTGTGGGTAATGCTGATATGTACGGCATCTAGGGAGGTTCTCTGGGTGGCTGCTGGCCTGTGCCATCTTGTGCCTTTCCCTGTCACGGGCACACACACTCACACACTCTCTGGGATGCACCCCAGACATGGGGGCTCAAAAGCTCGAGAGTCCTGAAGCAGTAGCAGCTCTCCTGTGCAATTATTATCCTGAATATACTGCAGGCCAGGGCAATGTGAGGTTACTGGGGGGTGGGGACTGCATCAGTCAGTGTGGTCCCAGCTGTGTGGTGACCTCTTAGTTCCATCATGAGAGGAGGAAGTGAGGTCCACACCATCTGCTTTCCCCTACTGCTTGCTCCCCAGCAGTGATGGGGAGCAGTCAGGTTTCTGTCAGAGGAGGGGCTGAGGGGTCCTCTAAATGAAGTTGAGGAATTGAGGGGAGCTTCCTTGTGTGCTGCAAGAGCTCATTCTCGGAGATGTGTGAGGTCTTTGGGGCCTGCAGTGCCCACCCTAGGAGGTGTTTGGGGATAAACTTCTCATGCTATCAGTGGCCACTCTCCTGTATGTTTCCCCAGGTCCTTCATCTGCAGCTCGAGAGCCTGAGACTGAATTCGAAGCCCACTGTTGAGCGCTTTGTGGAGTCCTTCAAAGCCATGTGGTCCCTGAATGGGCATAGCCTAAGTAAAGTGTTCACAGGAAGCAGGGCCCTGGAGGGAAAGGCCAAGGTAAAGACTGGCCAAGGGTGGCAGGAGGAAGGGCATGTCACAGTCCCCTGTTACACCTGTGGCTGGCTCCGTGCAGGTGGGGAAGCTAAAGGATGGTGCCCGGTCCATGTCTCGTACCATCCAGTCCAACTTTCTTGATGGAGTGAAGCAGGAAGCCATCAAACTGCTGCTGGTGGGAGATGTCTATAAGGAGGAGTCAACAGACAAAGGGAGAATGCTCCTGGACAACACCGCCCTCCTGGGTAATACCTGCTGCTCTCCTTGCTTGGGTATCTACTCCATGGGGTCCTCAGGTGGTGGTGATGGAGGAGATGAACTATCCCCCCCCAGTTGGGTCATCCAAGATGGCAGATGGCAGATATGCCCAGCACTTTTAGGCTCCTGGTCTGTGTTTTTCTGGTTCAACTGATTGACCTAAGCAGTCTGTAATTGTCAGTATACATTGTCCCTTAGTGTCTCTGGGGAATTGATTCCAGGAGCCCCGGGGATTCCAAAAGTGGCAGATGCTTAAGTCCTTTATATAAAATGCTATACCTTTGTGTATAATCTTCACACATCCTCCTCTATACTTGAGACCAACTCCAGATTACTTATAATAATGCCATGTAAACAGCTGTTGCACTGTACTGTTTCAGGGTAAAATGACTAGAAGTCTGTATATGGGAGCCCTCCTCTGGCCTTGCCTATGGTCTTGGCCTATTTATTTTCCATGCCAAGAGGAGGGAGAAATGGGGAGGGCTCTGAGTCTGTCCTGTCCTGAGAGTATCAATGTCTTTGAGGGCTCACTTGCTCCAGAAACTGTTTGTGACCTGAGCTCCTAGTCCCCTTAACAGATGTCACACTCCTTGGGAGATTCCTGTGGGCTTCCCTGTTGTTCTTTGGCCCCTGAAGGCCCTGTAGAAACAGAAGAGAGGACACTGCCAAATTCTGGGAGTATAGGAACATCTGGATAGGAATTCATCAATAGTTAGAAATTTCTTGGGGAATTTACTTTATTTTACTTTATTGTTTTGTATTTAGTACAAGGTATTCAGGATCTCACTATGTAGATAAGACTCATAGTGATTCTCCTGTTTTCAGCCTCCTAAGTGCTGGGATTACAGATGCGCACCACCACACCCAGTCTCAATCAAACCCCCGGGTCAAACCCCAGACACTGCGCTCTGCCTAAGCAGGTGCTTTAGTCCACTGAGCAATCTGTCTTTTTTTTTTTTTTTGTGGAACCAGGGATTGAATTCAGTCTCTTACACTTGCCAGACAAGTGCCTATTCTACTGAGCTATCTTCCCAGCCCCCCGCTGAGCTATCTAGCTGGCCCTCTTGGGGAAATTTTAATGTGATCTTATTCCTGGGAGCCTATGAACTTTATAGATCTAAGGGAAAAGGGGAGATGCAACAATTTTCTGTATATTAAAATTTGTTAGTGGCTGGGGAGATGACTCAGTAGAATAAATGCTTGCCTGGCAAGTGCAAGGACTTGAGTTCAATCCCCAGCTCCGCAAAAAAAAAAAAAAAAAAAAAAAAAAAAAGAGAGAGAAAAGAAATGGTTTGATAGGTCTTTACTACTCTCATTTCTCTATACTGCAGGATGTTCCTTTGGCTTCTGGTGGCCAAGGTGTTGTTTGGTTTGGTTTTGGCCCTGGGAATAATGCCAGCTTGGAAAAAGCTGTTCAAGCTCCAAATGGCCTAGTGAGGCTTATTCAGTGACAGGATGGGGTGGGGAGGAAAGGGAGGAGGGCAACTTGGACGGAGTCAGGAGTTCAACTTGTTTTGGATCTCTGGAGGATGGAGCTGATGTGGCATCTTGGTTTTTTAATATCTTCAGACATATGGGATGGTAAGATACTTAAAGTTATATATGTAAATATAACACGTAATGAAGGCATATCTATTATTTATGTGGTGCACTGTGATGTCTCCAGTGCATTTTCCTTCTATGGGATCATGAGGTGAATGCTGAGGGCAAGGCTTTTCCCCATGTGTCACAGGGATTCCCTGTGACCTGATGTCACATGACTTCTGTAGCCTTCACTGGGAGGCAGGCCCTGTTGAGGGAAGTGCATTTCCAGGCCTGTGTTGTCACACCTGGATTGTAGACAGGGAAGTGCAGTGGTTAAGGGAGGCGTTCGCCTCTTGTCACCCTCCCCGGGGTGCACCTGTCTTCATCCATATCAACAGGTTTTCTCTGATAGCTACCCCCCTCCACCCTACTAATTCTAAAATTACAGTGTCTGAGGTTTGGGTTGTCTTGAAACATGCCTTTTTATGTCTCCTCACAGTGACTCCCAGGATCCTGAAAGCCATGACAGAGCGACAGTCAGAATTCACAAATTTCAAGCGGATCCGAATCGCTGTGGGGACCTGGAACGTGAATGGAGGAAAGCAGTTCCGGAGCAACCTCCTGGGGACAGAGGAGCTCACGGACTGGCTGCTGGATGCACCCCGGCTCTCTGGTGCCGTGGACTTCGAGGGTAAGTGTGACCTCTCTGGTGATCTCCAGATACACTTCCTAGGCAACCGGCCCCGTCCAGCTTTGTCTGTTTAGTAGCTGTTGCTTTTTTTTTTTTTTTTTTTTTTTACATAATTTTATTGAAGAACAAATAGCAATGAGACAGTTTCAAATCAAATTAGTAGGACAGATTCGATAATTAATGCATTCATACTGTTTTCGTAGTGGTTTTTTTATTCTACAAGGTACATACATGATATTCTATTTACAAACACTATTAGAGCAGATGCCTCTATTCAATGAATTAAGAGAATGTAGCTGTATACCTATCCCTTTTTAAAAGCTGAATTATAGTACAGTTTCAATAATAAATAATTTTTACATTGTTATCTTCCTAGTGGTTATCCATAGTACAAGAAGCAGATGGGATATCCTGTCCAAACATTATTAGTGAAAATCTTTCTTCTCATAGAATTACATGAAAGTAGCTGCATATTTATCCTAACTATTCTGTATATACAAATACAGAATGATCCTTCCTTTGTATCCCCTTTTTTTGTTTAATCCTGTCAGAGATGGGTATTCTATTGTCATTCAATTATTATAGGTGCTTGAATTCAGTGAAACAATCCAACCCAGTCCAGCAGTCCACAATAGTTGTGGGTTATCTAAAGAAATTGTTGACTAGAGCCATTTATAGCTCAGCATATTATTATGGCTTTATTTTATATACCTCGTTTTAATACTTTTCTGCTGGATGGTTAAGACCAAGATAAAGCAATAGTAGCTGTTGCTTTGGGGAGTGTAGTATTTGACATTTTCACTCTTTGGAGTGTTCATATGTGGGCTGGGGATGTGGTTTAGTGGTAGAACACTTGCCTGCCATTCCTGAGCCAGGGCTTGGCCACACACATGCACACATATGCATAGAAAGTTTGAAAGCACAGCCCTGATCTAGAGTACGCGTGGCAAGTTAACTCGGTGAACCCTTTTCTTTTCCATGTGTTTGAAAGTGCTATCAGACTTTGGGTCTCTTTCCTGTTTACATGCAGACATGTGACAGTTTTAGGATTGTGTCACTAGTACCTAGCTGTCCTCAGGAGACCCGGCCCCTACAGCCTTGCTGCTGTCAGGAGCTAGCTCAAGCCAAGCATCCACTTAATGTTGCTGCTACCTGAAAACTTGAACTCTGAATGCCCCGACACCTGATGCTTTTGAGCAATGATGTGACATCACAAGTGGAGAATTCCACTCCTGACCTGATGTGACGCATCACGGTCAAAACGCATGTGCCCTGAAAATGTAGTGTAAAGCTAAGAGTAGGGGCACAGCTGGGAGGCTGAGGCAGGAAGAGCTCCAGTTTGAGTCAGTTTGTCTCAAAATTAAAAAGAGCTGCAGGTGCAACTCAGTGTGAAGGCCCTGGAATAATTTCCCAATAACAAACAAATAAATAAATAAATAAATATGTTTAAATTGCATTAAATTACCTATCGGCTATATGTAAAGTATACATAAGATAAATGAATTTCACATTTAGAATGGTGTCCTATCTTCATGTATATACAAAATTCCTAAACCCAAAACACTTATGAGGGGCCGGGAAGATAGCTCAGTAGAATCAGTGCTTGCCTGGCAAGTGCAAAAGCCTGAGTTCAATCCCTGGTTCTGCCAAAAATAAATAAATAAAAACATTTATGGACCACACATTTTGGATAAGGGATACTCATCCACTTTAAGTAGTTATGAAAGAGCCCTTTTATTTGTGTTTGTCTTTTGTCTGTGGAGTTCTGGGGATTGAACACAGGGCCTTTGCTCTGAGCTGTATCCTTAGCCCAGTACTTTTTCTTTTGAGACAGAGTCCTGCTGAATTGCCAACTTGACTAGACCAGGCTCAAATTTGTGATCCTTCTGTGTCAGCCCCCCAGAATGCTAGGATTACATGGTTGTAGCACTGTGCCCAGTTAGAATTCATTTACTTTTTAAGAATAAAATAATTTCAGAGCTTGCCCCCTACCCTAACTTGTCTTATATCAAGCAAGATACTGTTAAGTGGCCTCAGAATGCAGGTTTTGAAGAGCTGTAAATGGTTTTTGCTTACTGTTGACTCAGGGGCCTTGGTTTTATCTGTGTTCCTGGACTCATGGCCTGGCAACAGGTGACTCAGAGTCCTGTGTGTGCAGTGGCTTCTGCTTCGGCACATCCTCTCCTCTGCACACACCCTTTTCCTGCTGACTGCCAAGCCCATGGCTCAGGGTCACTGAACTTACCTGCCAGTGGTGACCTGTGCTGGTGGCCAGAAGCCATCTGAACGCCACCAGCAAGGACATCCTCCCTGACCCCACAGTGAGCCTCTTGCTCCCCATGCAGGATGCTGGTGGCTGTTCTGCAGGGATCTTACTGGAGTAGAAGGCAGGGGGCTCACTGGAAACTCAGCCAGTTCAGGAGTGGGAAGGAGTTGAGCCTGCAGTCGCCGACCAGAGCAGAGGACAGATCTTGTTTGCTGTACAAAAAGCAACAAATCTATGCATTATGCCATGAGGTACAAGTGCCAGGCACCCATCGGACAGCAGAAAAGGAAGCAAGTGCCTGCCTGCCTGCCTTTAAGAAGGCAACTTCTTCCAGGGCAGGATGTGTCTCACTTTTTACAGCTAGAGCTGTCTGGGTGTGTGGCTGAGGCACCCACGTGTTGGCGGATTTGACTGGAGTGGTTTAGTAAGTGGCTGCGAGGAGCCTGCAAAGCTCCAGCTGCTTCTGTTCAACCAGAGCAGGAAAGTTGGGACTTGTAGTGCGATGCATGCCTGTGACCACACCACTCTGGGAGGCTGAAGCAGGAGGATCATAAGCTGGAGCTCTGCTCAGGCAACTTAGCAAGACCTCAAAATTAAAAGATGAGAAGCACTGGATATACCTCTGTGCAAAGGCCCTGGTGAATGACATGCTTCTGAATTTGGAGATTAGGTGGTAAAATATGATTTTCTGGGAAAAGGAACATCTCATATAAAGGACTGTGTCTTTAATCCCTCATACTGTTTAAAAAAAAAAAAAGGAAAAGAGCGGGAGGGGCAGGGACAAAGGTAGCAGCTCCAGGCTTGGTGGCTCTGTGTAAGCCCTACTTCTATAGCAGAGCCCATCAGAGTGGTTCCAGCAGCACCAGGATCCAGGGAAGTCTCTCCTCTGACCACCCAGTTATGGTCCCATGGGACAGGACCATGGCAGTCAGTTATTAACTGGGCATTGCTCTGCCCTGCACTGGGAAAACCACTTGGGAGGCACGCGCTGAAGAAGATGGCGTGGGCCCCAGTCTCTAAGGCTCTGGCTTGGGAGACCAGTCATCAGGAAGGGCAAGAAGGGCTCTTGTGCTGGCCAGGCATTGTCCTGTCCTTTCCTTCATGCACTCCACAGCTAGCCCTTTCATGGCGAAAGAAACAGGTTCAGAGGGGCCACAGTGTATCCCTGGATTTACCAAGGGAAGTGTGTCTGGTAGAGGGGTGGGCTTCAGGGGCTTGCCTCCCAGAGGTCACTGTGGGTAGATTTCTGAAGTGAATATCATGGTTCAGGAGAGAAAAAAAGGGGCCCCTGTGAGCCGGGAGTGCAGGCCTAGTGGCCCTGACTCCCTTTATCTCCTGCCTTATTCTCCAGATGACAGCAGCCCAGCTGACATGTTTGCTGTGGGGTTTGAGGAAATGGTGGAACTGAGTGCAGGGAATATTGTCAACGCCAGGTAAGGGGCTGTGGTGTGAGGGCCAGCATGTCCCCAAGCTGGGTGCCTGGCTGCTCCCAGAGCCAGCCTGCTCTGGATCCAGGGTCTGTGACCCCGAGTCTGTGGGCACTTCAGAGTGGGCTCCTTGACCACACTCGCCAAGATGTGCTGCCCTGGTCCCTCCTCCCCTGTTAACCAAGAAAACAGAAGAGAGGGCTGGTTATTGCCATCTTTTCTGTAAGATGCTCTTGCCTGGGCTATGGATGTAGCTGATCCATGGTACCATGGGAAGCTGACGTGTGATGGTGGAGTATGGGATGGGGCAGGCTGGGAGAGCAGCTGATTTGTGTTTCTGGAGTGAGGAGAGGAAAGCTGAACATCAGGAGTAGCTGCACCTCTTTATGCCTATCACAAAGGAAAGCCCCTAAACCACTGGGTTAACATCTGCTATAGTCAGCAAGACTGACCCCTAGTTTCATGTTAAGGAATTTTCTGAATAAATACTTTTTTAAAATAAATAATTAAAAGTAACTCTACAGAGCTCTTAAAAGAAGGTTGTGTGCTAGATGTCAGTGCCTCCCCCAAGAAAAGGGCCACTGTGATGTATAAGACCCAACCAAAAATGTGTAGATAGTCCGCTGGAAGAAGCAAGGCATGCTCTTAATGGAGGAGCCGGCGGTAAGAAATGAGTTCTGTGAAAAGGACCGATGGAGGCTGGAGCGCTCTGAAGCGGGGAGCTGGCACCTCCAGCTGGCTAGAGAGCTGGCCTCTCTCTCTCTCCCTTTCCAGTACCACCAACAGGAAGATGTGGGGTGAGCAGCTTCAGAAAGCCATCTCACGCTCTCATCGGTACATTCTCCTGACTTCGGCGCAGCTGGTGGGCGTCTGTCTGTATATCTTCATGCGTCCATACCATGTCCCCTTCATCAGGTAAGAGAATTTTATTTATAAGCATCGGGGGAATGAGGTGTTGTGTGTCTTTGTGTTTTGTTCTATGACTTCCCCTGGTCTCCACTCCTGCGGCAGGAAACAGGACCTGCCATTATTTTACATAAATGGAGCCCAACTCCCAAGGGGAAGAGGGAAGAAAGAGTCCAACTAGAACACTGTCCAACAATTAAAAAGCCACAGTGGGAAACTCCTAAGCCAGGAAGCTAACCCTGCTTAGGAAGAGTGGGCAAGGGGTTCCTCACCCTTGTGTGCAAGGAAGGGGCTTCTTGTCTACATTTTCCAGACAGGAAATCATTGACCCAACGCTGACCAACTCGTCAGGGAATGGCAGTTCTTTTGTCTCCTTTCAAAAGAACTCTTAGCTGAACTCATGTCATTTCATTATTATTTCTCCAAGGTAATAAGAGTGAGCATAAGAAAGGGGAAGCCTCAGGAAATATGTTCCTTTTAACAAAGGCTGTGTGTGCGCATGTGTGTGCACTCCTGAGTATATGTAAAAAAAATGTATAAAACATTGGAGGAGCCCACCATTTCCCTCAACTTTTTTTTAAGTGAGATTAACATTTTTTATAGTCTTTCTTTTTATTTTATTTTTCCCTCAACTTTTATTATTATTTTTTTATAAAATCTTTGTGTGTGTGTGTGTGTGTGTGTGTGTGTGTGTGTGTGGTACTAGGGATTGAACTCAGGACCCTGTGCTTGCCAGGCAAGCGCTTATTCTACTGAGCTATCTCCCAGGGCCCTCCCTCGACTTTTAATACCTTCCTTTTTACTACTTGATCTTATGTATAGGTTTGTTAGGGTTTCATAATACTAATGCCAGACCCTAAGCAGACCTTTCTCCTAAGTCATTGGGACAAAATTCACAGTCTGGTAGCTCTGTAGAGAAGGCCCCCAGCACTCTTCATGGCATCCTTTAGAGGGCAAGACTGGGCTCTGCATTCATAGCTGCAGTCAGCCTGGAGCTGCAGCTCCTGCCGTTACAAAGAGGCACCTGCGCAGGAGGTACAGGCTTCTGCATGACACTGGCCATCACCATGGTAGCGACCAGTTATTAATTACAGCTGAAGCGTATGTTCCCATTTTTAGGTCTTATTTTCAGGAAATGTGGTGTTACCAGGGTACCTGTTCTGTACACTGGGTTAATAAATAAACTGAGCAGGGAAGGTTCCTATTTCTAGACACGGCCTGAGCTCTTGCCACCTTTGTCCTTGTCTTCCTTCTCCAGTTGGTTTAAAAGTTCCCACCACTTTGGCAAACTATCACCTCCACCTTCTCCCCTGTGAAACAGGCGCCCAGGTGCCTCCTCCACCATCTCTGGCAAGCTCATAGAGCCCTGAGCAGTGGGCTTGTGATCTATGGATCTAGGTCCAACGCACTCACATGCGCGTGTGTACATGCTGAGTTGCTATTTGGATGATGGCGGGAGTCTGTGACGTAGGAAAGTTGATTCGGGATCACCTGCCCAGGCCAGCCTACATGATGGGCTGCTTCCTGAGTCTGAAATGCATTCATTGCCCAATGTTTCCTCCTGTGCTGGGCACAAGATTTATGGCATGGGCTGGGTGGGGGGAGACAATGAAATTCCTGCTACTCCTGCTAGTGGGAAAACTGGGGCAAATGCAGGAGCTATTTATCTGTGGCATCGTGGGTGTTCATGGGGTGCAATGCCAGGGAAGGTGCTCCACACCCCCAAAAGAGGGAACAGCCAGCAGTGAGATGAAGCAGCCTTCTGATCTGAAAGCGACAGCCTTGTGGGGCACTGTATCATTGGCCACAGAAGATGTGGCTAATTAAAGCTCTCAGCCAAGATCCAGGGGCCCTCAGAGCATGGGCCTCAGGCTGCTCCTGGGTTCTTCTCTGGCAACAAAGAGCTTTCTGCTTTTCTGCAGCTCACAGAATGTGTATGCTCTCCCGTTACAGGGATGTGGCTATCGACACAGTGAAGACTGGCATGGGGGGCAAGGCGGGAAACAAGGGTGCCGTGGGCATCCGCTTCCAGTTCCACAGCACCAGCTTCTGCTTCATCTGCAGCCACCTGACTGCCGGGCAGTCACAGGTGAAGGAGAGGAATGAGGACTACAGGGAGATCACGCACAAGCTGTCCTTCCCCGCGGTGAGCAGAGCCCAGGGGTGTGACCACAAGCAGAGTCCCTGCCCCAGAGGGCACAGGCTGGCCGGGAGGGGAGGCAGCATTGTCCCTGGAAGCCACCTGGGGTCCTGTAACGGGGGACACCTGAGGAGCCCTGGCCGTCTCATTCCCTTCTCCGTCTCCTGGGGATCCTTAAGCACCCTAGATCATCTCTGGTGCATTTTCCTGATTTTCTAATTCAGATGATGAAATGGGGAGAGAAGGATATTTGAATCTGAAGAGCACAAACTTTCCTTTTCTTGGGGATGCAGGTGCAGCAGCTCCGTGTGGTTAGCATGCATGAGGCTCTAGTATCAGTCCCTATCCAAAAAAAAAGAATAAGGACTCAGTTTTCTTGAGATCCACAATCTTTGTGTTTCCATTGTGGCTCAGCTATCATGACTGAAGACTGGACCGCACTTCTTTCTAGCCTAACATTACCAAATTCATATCAGGCTGCCCTCTAGTGGTAGTTCAGAGGTTTTATGCCAGAACCTATGGACTTAATTATAAAATGTAGATCTTAATATTTTTTCCCAATGGAAAGATGATCTCCTGCGTACCTTCAGCCTGGTGTGCACCCCCACCGTCATCCCCTGTAGCCCCAGAGGGAGGACTTTCACTGTTCTTGCGACAGTTCTCCTGGAGTCTGAAAAGAGCTAGCTGGGTCATAGAGCTCGGCTGTGTGAGAGCCGGACTATGAAAGCTGCTATTCTTTGAGCTGGGCAGTGCACACATGTAAGCAGAAATGGCTTAGTTATCATTAATAAGTGCCCTGATCTTCCATGAGTTAAAGAAGAAACAAATTAAGTTGGGAATTTTTCAACTTTTGTGCATAGCTAAAAAGTCTAATGCTTTTCACTAGAGGAGTGCTATTTTGAATTAATAATTCCTAAGAATTAAAAGAGTTTACAATAAGATTATGTGTGTGGGGGGTGGGTGTGTGGATGGTTGTGGTACCTATAAGTTACTATTCCATACAAGTGCCCAGTGTAATAGCCACTGGCCATGAGGAGCTACTTAAATTAACTGAAGTCACCTACAGTGCAGGTCTTCAGCACAACTAGCTGACACTGAAAGTGTTTCTACCTGTGGAAGTTCTGTGGTTGTCTGCATACTTGCTTTAATTTGGTTGTGACTATCTTCGCCCTCTATTCAGATTATCTTTATGGGATGAGGGAGGAGGCACATCACATAGCGAGGGGACAGAAATCGCTGTAGAATCTAAACAGATCTGGGTTCAAATCTCGTTTTTATCAGCACTCGCTATGTACCCTTTAGTAAGTAACATTGATTCTGAACTTTTTTTAGAGCCCATAGTATCTGTCCTGCAGGGAGCACACAACTTTCCCTGTGGGAAATTGCTGGGTAGCCACTGTTGTCATTGAGACCGGGGGTGGGGGGGTAGAAGGGTAGGGGTGGGGTGTTGGAGGTGGATTCTCCAAGGCTGAGCAGGAAACCATGAGCTCATGGTGACCGGACAAGATTGGGAGGAAGGTTGGAGTTGTTGCTGGAGAGTCACAGCTCACAATCCATGTGGTCTTCAAAGCTGTGTTCTCGTGTTTCTGCTGCTTTGTTCCTAATTTTGTTGATTCTGGCTATTTGTGGGTTTCTTAGTACACACAGAACAAGCACACAGACTGGTCCTTGGGATCAGAATCAGTATTTGTGCTTCTCAGAGTTGAAGCGCTGTCTAAACCGTGCCAGAACACAATAGTGTAAAACAGAAAAGCAGACCATGTAAAAATTCTCTAGTAGGTTTACGGGATAAGTGACAAATGAGGATGCTCTAGTGGAAAACTTAACAATAATATATTAAGAAAAATACTTCTGCTTGTCTTCTGTCTGGTAACATTTGTTTTTCTCCCCTCTCCCATCTTCCTCGAAAAGTGGGCTAGAATGACTGTGATTTTCTTTACAATTCAGGGGAGGAATGTGTTTTCTCACGATTATGTGTTTTGGTGTGGTGATTTCAACTACCGCATTGATCTTACTTATGAGGAAGTCTTCTATTTTGTTAAACGCCAAGACTGGAAGAAACTGCTGGAATTTGATCAGCTACAGCTTCAGAAATCAAATGGAAAGGTAAGCTGTGATTTTATGATACCTTTAGTGGCCCGCAGTGTGGAACACCATCTACTAAACATGTATACCAGTGCTCAGAAAATTAAACTGCACTTGTGGCGTTCCTAACATAGAAAGCCTGTAAGCTTGGGAAGGTAGGAATACAGGAGCATGCATGCTCATGAGCTTCTCTCCTGCCTTACATGTTCTCTGGCTGGCCACGTGCAGGGGCTGGGCATCTTCCCAGGGCCTGAGAGGCCATCGCTGTGTGAAAGCTACCAGAGAACACTTCATGCAGCAGCAAGAGTACCAGCAGGGTCTCCCCCCCAAGCAGCAATGCCGAATCACGGCTGCCCTGAACGCAGCAGCTGATGTGTCGCGCTGAGGGGCCATCAAATGCCGGCCTCTGCAGGTCTCTGTACACCAAGTCCACCCCAGGCCGCATGCTCCTGTGCCGTGTTTTTAGGACCGACATAATAAACTACCAAGTGATACTTTGGACTGTGTTCAAAATTTGTTGATGTCTCTTTCTTGGTGGAAGTGCTCATAAATTATAGTAGTACTTTAGACACCAATTTGTACATATAATCCTCAAGACTGCCTTATAAATTAGGTGTTGTAAACTTTTATTGACGAAACTGAGCACAAAGTCAAATGACTAACCCAGGCTCACACAGCCAGTGAGTGCATAGGGCTATGCTTTGGCACTGGACTGCCCAGCTGCAGGGCTCAGCTGTGGCCTTCAGGCCCAAGCACAGGTGTCTAGGGACTCCAGGCCATGGGCTAAGAGGAAAGGTTTGGCTACAGAATCTGTCACTAGCTCTTCAAGTTCATAGGAGCCAGCTTCCAGATGCCTGGATTATCCGCCCCTCCAGCTAGCACTGTGCCTAATTTCAGCATTCCAGGATGGGCTGAGGCATACCCCACCTTTACAGAATACAGCAGGTTAGATGTGAGAGGTTGGGGAAGCTAAGGCCCCTGTCTAGAAGCAAGAGGGGAACCTTCTATCACCAGCCCAGCTACCATGGGAGTGTGGGACGTGGCTAGATGGACAGGAGGCAACAAGACTTCCTAGAAAAGGCTCTCCCTGCCCCACTCCCGGAGGCACTCAGGAGGCAGCGGGCCTGTGGACCTGTGCTCCTGGGCTCCCGGGGTGCATGTGCTCCCAGGCTCTGTCTGCGCACGCAGCTCCTGCTACCCCAAGCATGTTGGGTGTGGGTCTGGCGCAGCGGAGCACAGGGTCTTTGGCCCACATCCTTCTGTCTTCTAGGGGTGACAGTAAGTGGTGGCTGGAGGAGATGCAGGAGAGGGAGGTTCTGTGGTACTGTGTCAATATGATGAGTACAAAAATACTTTTTTTTTCTAATTAAAAGGCATACTTCTGTCCAGGGTAGAACTATTTGCAACTGGGACATATGTTATGTTACTCTTTCAGGGCGAGAACACCCTGGAATACATTTTTTTTTTCTTTTTTCCCAATAGATTTTTAAAGACTTTCATGAAGGAGCCATTAATTTTGGGCCCACCTACAAATATGACGTTGGCTCTGCTGCCTATGACACAAGTGACAAATGCCGCACCCCAGCCTGGACAGACCGAGTGCTTTGGTGGAGGAAGAAGCATCCTTTCGATAAAACTGGTGAGTGAGGCGGGTCTGAGGACCGGTGCGGGTACACACTACAGCCATCGAGGGAACAGAAGCACATGCGCTCTGCCTAGTGCTTGGCCAGTCTTCTGGATAACTCACGTGATGAAAAGTCACCCCGGATGAGAATCCCTTGGGAACCCATGCTTTGAGAGAGCCACTTCTGGCCTCTGGGGACTGCTACCTGTCAGCAGGCTGGCCTGGCTGTCCCCATCTCTGAATTCACAGTTGCTTCACCACACACTACGTCTTTCATCTTGGGGGAAAGCAGCAAAATGTCAGGGCTCCTGTCCCTTTCCCACTCAGTAGTTTTTCCAGTCCATTTTGTTCAGCCAAACTCTCCTCTGCTTCAGGCTCCAATAGCAAATTGAGCACAGCAAGACACAGTAAAACTAAGAGTTTTTAATCCATTGGCTGTTGAGTATATTTTGAACAATTATTGATGCCCAGCCAGGAAGTGAAATTTGCTTGAAGTTCGGACACTGTAAGCTAGTACATAGTTCCATGGCATGGGAGAGGTGTCTGCTGAGATTTCAAAGCCAGAAGACTACATCTGCTGATAAATGCTCCTGCAGATGGCTTTGTGAGCAGCTCTATGGCCCAGCGCATGGACGGTTTTGGCTCCCAAGGCTCAGCACCTGCTGCTGTGTGAGTGGCTCATGTGCCTGTCCCTTCTGGACCCTTGGTAGAAATGTGGCAGCAGGGACAGATGCATTCTAGGCCACAGTGAGCCCACCTTGGAGGGTGGCCTGCGGTCATGTTCTTGCCTGTTCTGGGTAATTTGTGAGTAAGGAACTGCTTTAGCTCCTGGTTTCAGGCAACTGGAGCTCAGGTTCAACCTCTGAAGGCTACAACCAGTGACCCTGAGCCATAAGTAGTTGGGGACAGAGCTTTTGGCTAAGGCATTCATAGTCACATTTATGTATGTTGATATGACTTTGTGTTATGTGTGCATAGCTGGTGAACTCAACCTTCTAGACAACGATCTAGATGGTGATACCAAAGTCAGACACACCTGGTCTCCTGGCACCCTCAGGTACTACGGTCGCGCCGAGCTGCAAGCTTCTGATCACAGGTACGTCCTTGCTGGAGAAGGCAGTGTTTCCTCCAGCCCCACAGGAAGCCAAGATGCTGCCCCATAAGGGTGTGTGTACGTGGGGTTGTGTGTGTGATACACTAGTGAATAAAGAAGGATACAACAAATACCTATGCAGCCATTGAGAACTAACATTTTTGGCATTTTGTCTTCGGTCTGTATCACAAATAACATCAAAGATAAAACTTCTTCTATTTTATGGTTTTAAATGATCTTCCTGCATAGCCTGGCTTTCTTGTTACTATTTTCAAGATACAGTCATGTTGGTATTAGCAATCAGGATCATGTCTTTGTGACCACTGCCTGCCATTCTCCTAAATAGATTCATGGAGTTTACTCATTCAGTGATTGATGATTATTTTATCTAGTATTTTGTTCTTACAAACCCCAAGCATTTTACCTCTAGGGTTCTGGGGTGTTAAATACTCTAAATTATTGCTGCAGCCTCGGGGATCACACACTGAGAATGGGAGGGAATAGAGGCCATGCAGAGGATGGGGATTTAGGGACAGCTGTGGAACATGTTGCAGGGGACACCAGAGAGGGGCATTTGAGGGTGGACAAGGAAGAGTTTGCTCTTCCTATGGCTTCCACCAAGGCTACGATGATGATGATTTCAACTCCTGTAAGGAAAGAAATGAAGAAAGAAGGTGGTGGACAACAGTTGGTCTGCCAATAGTAGGTCTAAATCTTTAGAGACCTATGAATTTTTAGATGCCTATTGCTAGAACACCTTGGCATGTACCTTGCAAACCTTCTAATGTATAACTTCAAGATTTGCTAGTTAAAGGAGTATAGTTAGAAAGCTTTCTCTAATCAGCATCTATTTAGAGATCTTATGTGGAAACCCTGTTCCTGTTTTTGGCACAAGAGGTTAGGTAGTGGCAAAACACATAAGATCATAGTCTCATGGAATTTTCCAGAAGAGATAAATAATATAAATACGACAAATTCTGCCTTTTCCCCACTGTTTAGAAAAAGCTTCTGTTTAGATGCCCTCAGAGCAAGGCTTGACAGGAATGTGGCTATAGGGAAAGTGTTCCCAGTGGCATATGCCCATCAACACCAAGGAGCCCACGGGGACAGAAAGGCTAAAGCAGAGAGGGAGGGAGAAAGCCACAGAGTTGAGGCAAGCAGGACTCCTAGGCTCTGCGTTGCCCTCTGGTGGGCTGTACATTGAGTACAGGCAGGAGTCTCAGCAGAACCTGTGGAAAAGTCTCTAGTGGGACAAGGGTGGGAGCAAGGAGCCAGGCAGCAGACAACACAGTGAGCAGGGAAGAAACACTGGTGGCTGTGGAAGAGCTGCCCAAGAGGCTCCCCGGAGGTGTCGTGGTTGCCGTCTGCGTTAGGCATTCGTTCTTGTCATTCTTGAGTGAAAAAGCTGCCTACCTCAGCTATACCTGGTGCTTCTACTGAAGTCTTTTGAACTCACTCACTCAGTGCGTGTCCCTGTATAAGTTTTCTCAGGCATCTTCTTCTTGTCCTAGAAGAAAAAAAAAAGTAATGACATTGTCCTCTCCTCCTAATCTCAACTTTTGCAGTATTCTCTGGTTTTAATGGGAACCACCTTTTTAGCATGGATATCTCTTCAGATGCAGTCTCCCTGTGTTGCCCAGGCTGGCCTTGAATTCTTGGGCTCAAGTGATCCTAACCTGTTTCCATAGGAGCTATGACTATGGGTGTCTCCCACCACCTGCAATAAATCCTTTTTTTTTTTTTTTCTCCTTCTACTGGGCCTCAAACCCAGAACCTGGCTAGGCAAGTGTTTACAGTGGTGCTATACCATGTTTCTGTCACCGTATTATATATTATTTCATATTACGTTTTATTGCCACTTAACATGGTATTGTAAATCTTTAATAAAATTACATCATTCTCTTCATAATTTATAACCCTCAGCATTATTTCCTGGTGACTGTGTTCTGGTGTGTATGTATGTCAGGCAGATTTTTGCATGACTCTCAGAGACTGTGCAGCATGCCACCTTTGGATGCATCATGACTCTTCCCTACTAGGAAACAATTACATCACTTCCCTTTTTCCCCTCCCATTGACAGTGCTGTGAACTGTCAAGATCATCAAATTCTCTGGCCAGTTCTATAGAATAAAGTCCTAGATATGAGATTACTAACTCAAAAGCATTGAACAGTTTTGAGATTCTTATTTGCAGTTGCTAGGCAACCATGTGAAAATCTCAACTGTTCTGGATGATCAGGAATAGCCACTTCTCCCCATCGAGACAGGACTAGGGATTGCAACGTAAGAGACCTTTGCCGATGGCTGGGGATTTTCTAGTACTAGATTCCATTGATGAAGGATTATACATCCTTACATAAAAAACACTACAGTAACACCAGACTAGGGAAAGATGAAAATCAGACTGTGGGTAGGCAGCCAGTCTATGGACTCACAGGCAGATGTTAGTGTTCACAGCGCTGCTCTAGGGACCAGGGAGATGGCTCAGTGGAATAAGCACTTCCCTGGCAAGCGCAAGGGCCTGAGTTCAATCCCCGGTTCCGCCAAAAAAAACCAAAAACAAAAACACAGCGCTGCTCTGAGGGACAGGGGACCAGGCCTGGGGACTGGGAGGTGACACAGCTGCTTGAGCTAACCATTCTCTGCCCTCTCCCCATGTCTGATGCAGACCTGTGTTGGCCATCGTGGAGGTGGAAGTGCAAGAAGTCGACGTGGGTGCTCGGGAGAGGGTTTTCCAGGAAGTGTCCTCTTTCCAGGGCCCTCTGGATGCCACTGTTGTTGTAAACCTTCAGTCACCGACCCTAGAAGAGAAGAATGAGTTTCCTGAGGACCTGCGTACTGAACTCATGCAGACCTTGGGGAATTATGGAACAATCGTCCTTGTCAGGTACCCACTGCCCGCTGGGTATGGTCTTGGAGTTGTCTGGAGTGGGCTTAGGGGTATCAGGAGCCACAAGAGCCGCTGAGGCATCCTTGGCACTGACTCGACCTAACTCATGTATTTCAGGATCAACCAGGGACAGATGCTGGTGACCTTTGCAGACAGTCACTCTGCTCTCAGCGTCCTGGATGTAGATGGCATGAAGGCAAGTGGCCTTGGAGTCTCCATTCAGCCACAGCATAAACCGGACCCATCTCTACTGTTCTGGGGCCCTGGCTTCCCATGTCCTCAGGATCTTTTTCTTTTTCTTTTTACCCCCTGTACCTAGCACTGAACCCAGGGCTTTCAAACTGAGTTCTATCCCCAGCCTTTTTTAGACAAGGTCTTGCTGAGCAGCTATGTTTTCTAGACAGGGCTTAAATGTGTGATCCTCCTGCCTCAGCCTTTCAGAGTTCTGGGATTATAGGCATGCACCACCATGCCTGGCCCAGCCTGTGTCTTTCTGTGCAAGCACCATAGGAGAAGAAGCTGGGATTCTCCTTTCTATTTTTTTAGTGTCTCATAGTGAGCCCTAGAGACTTGCAGAATCTGCGGGATCTAAGAGCGCATGTAGAGAGAGTGTGGCTCCTGCTGGTGTGCCTTGGCCCACGTCTCTGCTCATGAGAGGTTCCATTTTTGAAGCTTCTTCAGAGCATGCAGCTCATATGTAGTTTGGTGGGGGATGGGGGGTTTCTGTTTTGTTTTTTCATCACTTTTTTTTTTTTTTTTTATGGTACTGGGGATGGAACTCTGGGCCTTGTGCATGTCCTTTACTCTTTTGAGTAAAATCTTATTTAGAAGCTATGAAGTAGTAGAAGAGGAAAGTAGAATCACCAAGTGTGATCTAGTTATTTTCCAAGAATAGTGAAGGGAAATAGAAGCCGAGACAGGGTTAGTAAGATCGAGGCAGGGCTTTTCCAGTTTGAATGAATTTGCTGCTATTTAGGTCAACATTTCTATGGCCTGTCTGTCTCCCATAGGACTTCATGTCTCTATTTTGATGTTCTTTCTCGTCTCCCAAGTCATCCAATAATGGAATACCCTCTCCCTCTCCTCCTCCATGCTTGTGTCTGTGGTGTCTAGTCTGGAGCCCTTCATTTGTCCCTTTAGACCCGCCCCTGCTTCTCTTCCTGCTTGCAGTCTGAGAAGCCTGCGCTGCACTGACCCTATCCGTAGGCTTCCTAAGCCTTCAGTTTTTCTTGAGTTGGGTCAATAGAAGAAAAAAAGGACAGTGAAGTCAGAGAATTTTTCTCTCAGCTTCTAATCTACCGGGTCACCTCAATTTGGCTGAACTATCTGCAGGTCACTTCCCTCGTCAGTCTCCTTGGAGGCCTCCTCTTCTGGGTCCTTTCCTGTCCTTTCAGGAGTTTGTGGAAGTTTCAGTTCATAGCCAGCCTGCTCCATGGCAAGGCAGAGGCAGCGTGTGCAAGCAGCGAGCAAAGACACAGTTTCCCTTTTATCCTGTCTGGGCTGCAAGTCTAGGTGGCTCCCCTACCCTGGGGCGGGGCTTCCCATTACCCAGAGCTATGCTAATTCTGATCAGTGCACTAATTTAGCACCACACACCCTTTATCCCAGCATCACACACCTTAGATCCAGCCAACTCTGAAAGCCCCACCTGTGACCTCAGAGGTCCAGAGGGAACATCTAGATACAAGCCATAACATTCCTCCTGGCTTCCCAAATGCACATCCCTTTATGCAGAAGGCATTTAGCCATCTCTTTAAGAGCGGCTGAAATGTCCAAATCCAAAATCTTTTTACCTGGGGGCGGGACTGTTGTGGCAGTGGTGCTGGGGATAGAACCGTGGTCCCTGCACACCTGCCTGGGCTTGCCTAAGCAGGCCCTTTAGCCCACTAAGCTACCTCACCAGCCCTCAATGTTGTTTCCTACATTTAAGGCAAGTTCTTAGCTGTGAGCCCCTGTACAAATGGAAAGAAAGTTACACTCTCTCCACAGATTCTGCTTTGACAAAACCTTGGTTGATGTTGGTTCCCACTTCTGTTTAGAACAAATGTGTGAAAGCTATGCTGATCCTGCCTGCGCTCCAGATCCTCCGCTTTTCTTAGTAGAGTGTGGAGACAGGCCTTGCACCTGCATGCGGGTTGTAGGGAAGCACTTTGTGACCAGGGGGAGCTGCAGTGACCTTCATTTTGTTCCTTCTCGCTATGCCGCCCCACAGGTGAAAGGCCGAGCCGTGAAAATTAGACCAAAGACAAAGGACTGGCTGAAAGGTTTGCGAGAGGAGCTCATTCGAAAACGGGACAGCATGGCCCCTGTGTCCCCCACTGCCAATTCCTGTTTGCTAGAGGAAAACTTCGATTTCACAAGTTTGGACTATGAGTCAGAAGGTTAGTGACCTGCCGAAGCAGGAAGTTGGCTAGAATCGAAGGTGACTGTGGAGCCTCTCCTAAAACTCTACCTTGCAGAGGTGCTAAGGACACGTAGAGCATGAATGTCACATCCTGGAGCTTCAGGGCACGTGTGTGGGATGGTGCAGGAAATGAGAAAGGGATCTGGAGACATCCAGTTCTACTTTAACAATGGCTTTGAGGCTGTTGGGGATGTGGGGGTGAGTAAGGGGAGCTGGGCCTGGGGACACACCCGCTGGGGACGTGTCACAGTGACCTGCCTGAAGGACTGGACTGTTGAACCGGAATTGTTTTCACCCTCACTGTGATGCATTCCTGCCCCAGGGGATGTTCTAGAAGACGATGAAGACTATCTAGTAGAAGAGCTTGGGCAGCCTGTGGTCTCAGACAGTGAACTGGGGGGAGACGACCCTCCTGATGCCCCCAGCTTCACAGCAGTGACACCTGCCAGCAAGTCACCTGCCTTGACCAAAAAGAAACAGCATCCGACATACAAAGGTAGCGAGGCCTTTTCTCACCGGGGTTGGGAACGGGTGCCCTTCCACCTGTCACAGGCATGCAGGTCCCAGAGAGGCCCAGCTGGGAAGGCACAGAATGTAGAGCCAGGCTCTAGGCGAGATTCCAGTGCCATGAGCTGATTTCCCCTGGGTGTTTCATTCTTCTTTCACACCTTGTACCCCTCCTAGAGTACTGCATTCCTCTTTCCTGTGTATATTCAAGTGGCCACAGTATCGACTAATTTTACATTTGTGACTTCTCCCTGAAACTTTTCTAATTCAGTTCCTTAAAAGATATTCAATATCTATATCCAAATCAATCGTTTCATTTAAATAATGTTATATTTTATGCAGTCATTCACTATATCCTTTTAGCTTTAAAAGGAACTAAAGTGTCATGGAATGAACCAAATAACCCTGGTATTCTTTTGAGTAAGCTTGAAAATCGAATAGCTTTTACATAGTTGGGAAGTAAAGTCGTTCACATTTCAGCCTTCAACTAAATTGATGGCTCTTCTACCCCAAAACACCCCCTGCCCTCCATCACTGTGTCCTGGCAAAGGGCCACACTCACCCAGCAGGCACAAGTGCTCAGTGTGTCCCTTTCAGCTAGGATTAGGACAGAGGACAGAGCTGAAAGTCCCTTCAGTGCTTCTCGTGGAGAATGCCTTGCTGGGAGAGATACACAGACCCCACACCCCTTGGGCCACAGCGATCTCCAAGCTTACCCGCCTGGAACCACCTGGAGCCTCCAGACTTACATATTGCTGATCCCTGCCTTAAGACATTGGGTTGGGCAGGGGTGGGATGGGCTGCTTGCATCTGGCATTTCATGAAGCTTCCTGGGTGAGTGTGATGCACAGCTAGGTTCGGAGGTGCTTCCTGGGGCAAGAGCAGCAGCCTCCATGAGAGTGCCGGGCAGGTTTATTCATTCCCACACGGGGGCTCCAGCCTGTACATAGAAGTGGCTGATGGCCTGTGTTTTTCAGAGGACAGTCAGCGTTCTTGGGGGAGTAGGGCGAGGCATTGTCAGACAGCCTCTGGGACAGGATGTGTTGTAGGGTGTTCAGCTATTTCTGCAAGGACTCCCCCTGTCTCCCTGATTCCAGTCCCCTGTGGATGTTCTGTGAGCTTGACCTGTTGGCTTTGAGGAATAGGGTAGTTGAGCCACAATGAAGTACAAAGGGCTGTGTTGTCAGGTGGGAAACAGACCCATAACTGTTCTGGGTTTATAGGTTATGAAAGGGAAATAAGAACCTCTAAGTGGCCCTTTTGGCCTTTTAGAAGGGATTGTGAAGCCCAGCATGGCAGTACATACCAGTAACACCCCCCCCACCCCCATGGAGGAGGACTGTGAGTCCAAGGCTAACCTGGGCTACAGAGTGTGACCTTGTCTCAAGAAAAAAGGGGATGCACAGTGCCATTCACAGGGAAACTCTGAGGCTTCTGGTATTCAGGAGCTTGCCATTGTCGACCTCTAACACAGAGGTCATTTTTAGAGTAAGGAACTGACCATTTGTCTTCCTGTTGGTGAAGGCAATTTTTAGGGATTGTGCTTTCTTCTGTCTCCTCTGTGAAAGTCTGGTTGATAACACCAGTAAGAAACAGGCCTTGTGCACAGTTCCCTCAGTGTTCCAGTCAGCCATCAGGTGCCCCCACCTGAGCAGGAAGGAATGCTGTCCCCAGCCTGGCCCTTGGCTGTCCTGCAGCAGTTCTGCCTGCTGCACTTGGCTTCGTGCACAAGTACGGGTCTGACCCTCATGATTGGAAAAGAGGATCTTACTCACACCTGCCGTGTCCTCCAGACGATGCTGACCTGGTGGAGTTAAAGCAGGAGCTGGAAGCCGTTGGGGATTTCCGCCACCGTTCTCCGAGCAGGTCTCTATCGGTCCCCAATAGGCCTCGCCCACCTCACCCACCACAGAGGCCGCCCCCTCCAAGTAAGACTCTGCTCGCTTGCACCTTTGCCATGAAGCCTGCCGGGAATAACTGCACAGCTCCTGCTACTGAACAAGGGATGCTAAACAGGCTACTTCTGCCACAGAGCCCCCACCGTGTGCTTTTCCTCACTGTGCGCTCCTGTCTCCTATCCATGATGTGTTTGATACCAGAAGTGGCTGAATTTCCCTTGCGGCTCTGCTTTGCCTGCAGCTGCCTGCAGCTGCTGCTCCACGCAGGATTTCTCTGTCTTCCTTGACTGCACCCAGCCCTCTCCCAGCTCCTTAGGAGTCTGGTCAGCCCAGGCCCCCACATGCATGTCTCTAACCCAGTCATAGTGCACAGCGGCCTCTTCTTCACATCCTCTCCCTCAGAGCAAGTTCTGCCCTACCCTAACGTGGGTCTCATAACACACTGGTTTACTTCTGGCACCTCAGATGATGTTTATCCGGTCAAACTTGCCTTAATAACCAGAAAGTAAAGTTGCAATGCACTTTCCATCAGTTTCTGTTTCACTATTCCAGTTCACTTCTCCCCTAAGCAGCACTACAAGCAGACAACATCCATTTTTCTATGCCGTGACTTTCAGAATGGAGTTCACAGTGCATAACATCCCATGATAATCTATGGCAGGCCAAGAAGCACATAATTTTGAAGCATACTTTTGCTTTTTTGAACTTATACTCAGAAAGTAAAAGAAAATATAATGTTAAAAATAGCAAAAATAAAATTTAGCTGGGTGTGGTGGTACACTTCTGTAATCTCAGCTACTTAGAAGGCTGAGGCAAGAGGATCACAAGTTCAAATCAGTATGAGAAAATAAGACCCTTTTGCAAAACAAAAACTTTTTAAAAGATCTAGGGAAGTAGCTCTGTGGTAGAGCTCTTGCCTAATACTACACTTAAACACGTGCGTTCAATCCCTAGTACTATAAAAAAAATGTAAATAAAATTTGTTTTGTTAGATATAACATTTATAAAATTTATAGATAGGCACAATTAAAATGCATTTTACTGCACAAGTATGTAAACTGATGTCAATATTTATCTTAGATTAACACATGAGTATAGTATGTGACACTTGCATCCCTTGGGGGAAGTTGGTTCCTAGACATAAGGCATCCCTGTGCCCTCCCCGTCCGTCCCTCACTCCTGTCCATCCCTCACCTCTGTGGGTCATGCTTGCAGGAATGTGGAGTCCATTCTGCCATCCTTTCTCCACACCCCCAACTCTTGAAACCTTTCCAAACTAAGAATCGTTATCTTCCTACATCCTACCATCTATGTTTCATTTTTCTCTTTTAAAATAAAATTTATGTCACATGGTGAAGTCTTTTATATAGGACTATAAAGAAAAACCAATTTTAATGTTTACTTGACTACCTCCAGATAATAGTTATTAACCAAAACTCCCAGCCTCTATCCAGTTGCATATGTCTGTAACTAGTGCATATGTTTATAACTAATAGTATTTTAGAAAGTTTCAAACCACTTAAAAAATCAATTAACTTTAGATCAGATTAGAATCCCCAGAGTGTTAGATTTAAATTTTCCCTCAATTCATGCTTCTCCGGATGATCCATTAGTGGACCCTGCCACTAGAGAATCAAGAGAAACTTGGGGGGCAGGGTATAACCTCTGAGTTGCAGCCCCAGAAAAACCTTCAGTGTCCTCGGGGGGCCCACACCATGAGCGCTGCAGCTCCAGCACAGCTGTGTGTCTTCACAGCCACTTCTGCTGCATCTTGCAGCTGGCAGGCCAGCTGTGACATTGCTGTGGCTGAGATTCTGCCTTTATTGGGTTTTTACAGCTGGTTTGATGGTAAAGAAATCAGCTTCGGATGCATCCATCTCCTCCGGTACCCACGGGCAGTATTCAATTTTGCAGACGGCAAAACCTCTGCCGGGAGCACCTCAACAGCCGGTGAGTCCCTGGGTGCAGTGCCAAGGAAGTGTCCACATTTACAGCCAAGGGCCCAAGCTAAAGGCCATGAGGGAGCCCTTGTTCTTGGGTAGTAGATCCTCCCTGGATTCTGCTTCTTGCAGACCCTGCCTCCCCAGCCCCTGTGCTGATTAGCAGCCCCTCCACAGGTTGGGAAGTGGTTCTAGAGAAAGTTGGCTTGGATGAATGATTCCAAGGATCCTGAGGGCAGGAATACTGCTTCCGGGTGCCTCTGTTCCTTCTAAGTCTGGTTTTTGCCACTCATCTACAGAGCCTTGATTGCTCAAAGGGAGAATGGAAGGTATTCAGATCAGCCAATAAATTGATGGTCATGTTTCGCTAGAGAATAAACTAAAGCGAGGCCTCCTGGACCCAAAGAATGTGGTGAAGGAGCACCTGGCCAGAGGTCAGCAGAGGCAGGGCTGGAGATACAGGGCTCAGGGAGGAGGTGGAAGGCAGGGAAGCCAGCCTGGTGCTGCAAGAACACCAGATACACACTGGAGAGCCAGGCCAGGCAGGTGAAGGGGTCAACCGCATGCAGTCATCGACACTGATGAAGGTGGCTCCTCAGAGATGCCCAAGACACAGGGTGAGAAGGTAGGAAACACCCTTTTAAGGAAGATGTATTTTGACAGTATTTCAGTATTCAACAAGGCCATGAAAGGCACGGCTCTGATTCTACAGTCTTGCTTTTATGCAGTTATTGAAATAAAGATAGAAAATACATTTGTCCACATTACAAAAACCTGTTTCCCCCTTGTTTTGGAGTCACGGGTCATCACTGAATGCCTCTTAGAATGAGAGCACCCCAGAGAGGAGGACATTGAGAGACAGATGTGTGTTAGACTCTGTGTGTTTTTGTCCCCCTTTGATGGGACTCTGCACCCTGCACTCACACACCAACCACCCACCTGTGCAGACTAACAGGCAGTGAATGCACCAGGAAGGCTGTCTTCCTGCCCACATTAATGTGTTTCTCTTCCAAATTCTGTTCTCAAGCCCAAAGCTAGAACTGGTATAAGCAAACCTTACAATGTCAAGCAGATTAAAACCACCAATGCTCAGGAGGCAGAAGCAGCGATCCGATGTCTCCTGGAGGCCAGAGGAGGTAGGTGGGCTTTGGGGCTGTGCTCCCTGGCTGGGGAAGAGGGCTGGCTCCTTCTCATCCTCCCACCGAAAGGGGCCTAGAAAGCTGTGCAACCTGCTTCAATGAGTGTATAAAAATAATCCTAGGATTATTAAGTAGCATTTAAGGAACAAGTGAACAAATTAATGTTTTAAAAGATTAAAGTTCCCTGGCAAGCATAAGGGCCTGAGTTCAATCCCCAGTTCCACAAAAAAATAATAATAAAAAAAATTATTATAATATCAGGGCTGGAGAGATGGCTCAGTGGAGTAAGTGCTTCCCTGGCAAGCACAAGGGCCTGAGTTCAATCCCCAGTTCTGCCAAAAAAAAAAAAAAAAAGAAAGAAAAAGAAAAGAAAACAACTTTCAACCCAGGATACTTTATTCTGCAAAATGACTTTAACCAAAATAATATTAATAATAAATAATAGGGCTGGGGAGATGGCTCAGTGGAATAAGTGCTTCCCTGGCAAGCGCAAGGGCCTGAGTTCAATCCCCGGTTCCACCAAAAAAAAAAAAAAAAAAAAAAAATAATAATAATAATAATAATAAATAATAATAATAATGATAATAATAATGTTAAGGTTGCAGGCACTAACACATTTCATTCTGCTGGCTCCATTTAGAAGAGGCACTTGGGTGGTGCGTCCTTGTTTCAGGCACAGAATCTTCATTGTAAATCCTTGGCAAGTGTATGTGAATTCTGTCTTCTCAGACCAGGACCGCCTGTTGCTGTTATCTCATTTAACTCATGTTATGCTGTTTTGCCTAAAATCACCTCCACTGCTCCATGATCATTGCCAACTAACATTCATTGTTTTTGTTTGGCTTTGTTCCAATATCTCTTTTGTTTAAAAAAGAAAAAGTGACATTTTACCCTTTGAAAAGGCATATGCTAGTAAAGTGTGGTGGTACACATCTGTAATCTCAGCACTCGGGAGGCTGAGGCAGGATCATGGTGAGTTGGAGTCCAGCCTCATCTACAAAGCGAGTTCAAGACCAGTCTGAATGACATAGAGAAACCTCGTCTTAGGAGATCAAAATAAAAGATATATGCAGTTACAATCACCTAATGTGCTCTTGGCCAGCCCTAACCTACTTGGAATTGTCAAGTAACATTTAAGGAGAGTGTGAGTGAGAAGACTGAGAAACACTATTGAAGGATTATACACCTATAGAGGTTGTTCTGTAATTAAAAATAAATAAAACTATGGATGCAACAACCCACTGTCCAGCTGATAAATAGATGAATAAAATATGGTGTACCTATACTATGGAATATTATGCAGCCATAAAAAGAAAGTACTGATATATGCTACATCATGGATGATCTTTGAAAATGTTGTACTAAGACACAAAAGGCCACACATTTTATGATCACTTTTGTATGATATGTCAAGTCTCAACAAATCCATTGAATCAGAAACCCGTGAGAGTGCAAGTTAAAAAAGGGAGGGGACGAGGCATAACTGATATAAGTGTGGGGTTTGCTTTTAACACAAGTGTGCTAGTAATTGGATAGTGTAATTTTGCAAATACAGTGTATTAAAAGCCACCGAGTGGCACAGTTAAAGGGGGTGAATTTTATGGTGTGTGATTGATATTTCAATAAAGCTTAATTTTTAAAAGGCTCTAGAGATGGAGATGTTAGTAGTGGTTTGAAGTTCGAAATCTACCACAATCCCAGTTTAACCTTCTTTTGATCTTGGGCCCATGCATGCATTACATCAGTGCACTGTATTTGTCCCCTGAGGAATGTAGCTGTGCAGGCAGCTTTGCACGGGCATCGTGTATGTCTCAGCGATCTCCCAACAGGACCATTCATAGAGCCAAGGTCCACTGTAGAGAAGATGAGCTGGAAAAGCAGGAGTTTAACCTCACTGCTTAGTCCAGATTATCCTTAAGGATTTTTGCTTTAAGAAAAAAAAGATTACATTGAATCAGTAAGATATACTCATCCAAACATTAAATCATGCAGTGGGCTGTCTCTCATCCTCACCCTGAGTCACAGGATTTTATGCTCCAGGTACCCCAGATGAAGTTGCAAATGCCATGGCCCTGAGGGACCAAGGGTCCTCCAAATCAGAGTCCTCCCTGGGACCCCCACTCCTGCCCTGTCGGCCAGCACCCAGGGTTCCTGCCATCAAGAAGCCAACTTTAAGAAGGACAGGAAAGGTAAGAAGCCAGTGCCCCGAGCATGACTCTAAAGTTACTCAAATGGCTAATTAGTTCAAGTGACATCTCATGGATAAAAAATCTAGTTGAATTTGGCTTCTCTGTCCACGTTCCTGAGACCCAGGCCCAGCCACAGCTCTGAGGAAAACAGTTCCTCCTACAGCCACTTTGTCCCTGGCCTCCCTGCTGCATCTTGGCCCCAGCTGAGCAGGAGCAACAAACTGACTTTCACAGGTTCGCTGTGACAAGGGCAGCTTGGCAGGGCTGTGCTTCTTCACAGGTGGATGTGCTCTCCTGAGGGTCCAGAGCCACCCTTCCCGCGGAGTGTGTGTGGTGCACGCGTGGTTTTTACATGTGCAGGAGGATCACTGCTGCCTGGATTGGCAGATTTGCCCGCTGCCCTGCAACTGCCAGCTGCGGAGGCCCCACAGCTCTCCTTGCCACTTTTCTTGCAGATTGTTTTTTGCTCTCGCACTCAAGCTGCTCAGCCTTGCTTGCTGCTTCAAAGACATGAGTTTGTAAGAACAGTAGCTGCCCAAAGACTGGCACCTATAGACACATCTGGATCTTCCGTTTGATCTCAGTTCTAACAATGGGACACTCGGTAATCCTTGCCTGGGCATCGCAGAATGCCTGCTGCCTTTCTGCCTGTGGATGGTGTGAGGTTGCTCTGGTGTGTCCCTGCTCATAGGCTTGCTTTCTGTTTTCTGGGTAGCACCTGTCCCCCGCTGGCTCACTGCCAGCTGTCCATTTTCCATGGCTTCATGCAAAATGGACCTCCTTTGTCCTCTTCCCTGCACTTGCTTTGTCTTTGCTTTGAAACACAGAGAACAGACAGAAATGGATTCATTTCCCCCAACCTGCCTGCTACAAGTTGTTAGGGCACGAGGCTGGTGAAGTATGGAATATGTTTTTCATTCATCTCTTAGTGAACCAAAGGGAATGCTAGAATACTAACTACAGAGAGGTACTTGCATACAAAAGCTTCGTTTCTCATTGTGTGGTTTTCTTTGGGATTTTTTTGAATTAAAACCAAGAAAGTAACGCCCCTGTGTAAAGTTCTCCATTCTTCTGTATTTCCATATAAAACATCCAAGGGCAAAGTATATCCATTAGTCCTTCGTGCTATAACATGTTACCTCACCCTAGCATGGTACAGACTAGGAATTATCTGCCAAGCCCACCACTCCAGAAATGTTTCCAGACAGGTTTGTTTTGAATATAGGAAGGTGGCAGTCCCATCCCTAAGATGCCAGGCAAAGCTTTGTCTCAAATAACTTACAAAGGCACCACTCATCTTTCATTGGTTGGGCTTGCTGGTCTGCCCAGTCAGTGTGCGTGCGTGCTCTGTGCTTTCTCCTGCCCAATCACATTTCCAGTCACCAGACATTCTCCGTGCCCAAATGGGCGGAACGTCCACCCTGTGTCATTCGTCTCTGATTCCCGCTGACCACTGAGTGTCTCTGTCTTGGCATCCCAAGTGCCACCTCCCCACTTACCCTCTCTTACCTTTCTCAGCCACTGTCACCAGAAGAACAGTTTGAGCAGCATCCTGTCCATTTTACAATTGGACCTCCAGAGACAAGCCTTGAAACACTCCCTGCAGTGACAGCCTCTGTAGTCCCTCCTGTTCCCAAGCCGAGGACACTTCAGCCCAGGAAAGGGGTGGAGAGGAGGCCCAGCAGCGGGAAGCCAGGACCAAATGAAGCCCCTCCAGTGGCAGGAGCCACCAGTCTGTCCTCTTCAGAGACCCCATCTCTGGTGCCCAAGGTGCCCCCAAGAAGGAAGAAATCTGCGCCAGCAGCTTTCCACCTACAGATCCTGCAAAGCAACAGCCAGCTTCTTCAGGACCTGCCAGGCAGCAGGAGTGCTGAGGACAGCTCTTCACCCGGACCCCAGCCGGACACCAGCGCTGTCTTCCCACATGTGGATTTTCTAGGCACTTCATCTGCCACAAGCCCCGAAACTAATGGCTCTAGGGTCATGAAGCCAGAGGCAGACTCTCTTCTTAGTGATTGTCAGGACCCTTTCTGGAGCCTTCTCCACCACCCTAAACTGCTGAATAATGCCTGGCTTTCCAAGTCCTCTGAGCCTTTGGATCCCACAGCCAGAAGCTCTGAGAGAACACAGACAGACCTAGCACAGCTCAGCACTTCCACTGCCAAGGGACAGCTGCTCCCAGACCATAGGGGTAAAACCTTTGGCCACTGGGTGTCCATCAGTGACAAAGACAAGAGAACAATGCAGGTGTTTGACCCACTGGCAAAAACATGACCAATGGACTTTGAAGGTTTCCTTGTAGAATTCTTCCCTTGTAGACTTTACTTGACTGGGTCAAAAGAGACAGTTATTTAAAGAAAGGCATCCTGAAAATCCATTTGTGCATCTATCCTTTGGGGGGGAGGGACATTGTATCTATTCTTCAATAAGATTATTATTCAGCCACCAAATGTTTTCTTTAAGACTTGTGTATTTTAAGTTTGCTCTCAGGAGAGTAGGATATTCTTGTTAGACTCAGTGTATGGACTTTAAGGAAGGAAATTCATCTGATAAGGCCCAAGTTCTCTCTTTTATGGTGAATCCTAAACAGTCACTCAGTTTATGTGTGTACGTGGTGGAGTTTTATTTGTTTGTAATTTTCTTTGTACTTCACAGATTTGGAATAGCTCATTGGTGAGCTACCAAAAGGTTACGCCTAAAGGTTGATAGCATTATGAGCCATTACAGGTCTACTTTAAGCCAGGTTCGGTTTTTTTTGTTTGTTTTGTTTTTGTTTTTGTGTTTTTGAAACAAAAATCTCACTATGAAGTTCAGGCTGGCCTTGAACAGTAATCCTTACTCCTCAGCCTCCTGAGAGCTGTGATAACAGGCCTGTGCCGCCACACCCAGCTAAACCAGGTTTAAAATGTCAGTTAGAAGCTGAAACTAGGTCAACCAAATGACCAGACCCTCAATTTCCTTGAGCCATTGTGTTTATTTATGTAGTCAGCCTTTCATCTCTTCAGGCTCTGCTTTCACAGATTCCACCAACTGCTAATCTAAAATAAAACTGCTTCATCTGTACTGAACATGTACAGACTTCTTGTCATTATTACTGGATATTATAGCATAACAACTATTTGTACCACATTTGTACTATATGTATTAAGCACTGAAAGTCATCTAAAGATGATATAAAATGTATACAAAGAGATACCCAGGTTATATGCAAATACAACATTGTTTTATATGTGGCTGGCACATCTGGAGTTTGGTATCAAGGGGACCCTAGAGTCAATCCCCCATAGATATCGAGGGCTGACACGTGTGTGAACCTGGATTGTGTGTGAATGCTGTGGGCGCTGGGGTCGTGCACTGTTTAGGTTCTAGAGCATATACATCAGCTTACATGCCGTTTAAATGCACTGAAGACTCTGGTACTAGGTGTCAGACACTATACCTTCTGAATTGCTGTAGTCTTGGGTTATGGGGTGCGCTGCTTCACCCACTTTGTATCCACCATCTCACCCATTTCAAATGAAACCTCATAGACGTTTTTCTTCCTATAAAGATATTCCATAAAGATACACACACATAATATTTTCATTGTTATAATCTGAAGTATTTGTTTTAGCCTCATCTACCTGGCCATGTCTTCAGGAAGAAATGCACTACGCAGCCCCTGGGCAGAATGTCTGAGCTTGCTTACCTATATGTTTAATTTTTTTTTTTAACCTATGCATTTTCCCTTCATGTTTCCATCACCACATCTCACCTGTTCAAGGAACTAAAAAAAGTATCACCAACTGGAAAAAAGCATTATATGATCTAGAATCAATTTGGTACAGATAAAGCATTTTGGCTAATAAGTTCACTGGCAAATCTTGTGCCTTCTGCCCTATTCTGGAGCCCTTCATGGACTCAGGAGGACTTATGTCCAAAATGCTAACCACTGGTATAGTCAAAGTCGTCTTGCCTGGGATATACCAGTCTTTGTCATCAGTCAAATGTCTGGGGTTTCAGAATTCATTTTCACTGATATTATCTGGATATATACGACAAGGTACCTCAATCTGGTACTCAAAAACAACTTCATATATCTCATTTAATATGAAACTTGATTAAAGGAAAAGGAATTAATGTCTCACTGAGATAACATGCATAACTGACTAGTTACAAAAGATGATTTAAATGATCAGTACCTTCTATATGCCACTTAATGTACTTTAAAGGATGATGTTATTCACTTCTTTTGTTTGTTACAGAGACTAAAAATCATATAAAGAGTTGGGAGGGCCAAGATGGGTTGCTTGGAGAAGTGAAATGATTGGACAAGATGGATATCTCAACAGATGCAATCAGGAAAGAACTGAAGACTCCCTCATTCAAATGCCTCTTCTTCTATCCTCCCTCCCTACATGAAAAGAAGATAAATTTGAAGGCAAATATATGTAACAACTAATCAGAAAACAGCAGTAGGTCCCTGCCATATAAGTTGTTTCCAATGCTGGGAATAGGCCTCATTTATAAGTTCCTTTGTTCTAGACAGCAAGAAAAAAAAGATGGTATAGAGAATAAGATTCCATTATGCTAGGCTCTCATAATACAAGTGGCTCATGAGAACCTATCAGTAAATATTAACACATAGAATAGTACTGACCTGGGGAGGTAGATCACAAAGTATTACAATGCCTTGAACAAGTCTTGCCTGCCCTAGTGGTGTGCTTCTGTAATCCTAGCACTCAGGAAGCTGAGGCAAGGAGGATTGCTTGAAAGTTAAAGACCACCATGAACTGCATATCAAGACTGTCTCTAAATGAACAAATACTGTTTCAACAGGGATGTTCAAATTTAACATTTAGTGTTGCAACTAGGTATGGTTCTCACACCAGAGTTTCTCTTAAAAATAAGAGGACAATTAGAACAGCTTTTCCTGTTTTTGTTTTACTGTTAAATCAATGCTTACTAGTTGAGTTAGCAGGAGAGCAAGCTGTGAACTTTGACTGTAGCCAGCTGCCCTCAAGGGGATTCTATCCCATGGCTTTTCATTTTTGGTCCATCTTTATGCTACTGCAAGGCCTTTTTCTTGTGTCCATGTAGTTTGATCTCCACTGTCCTGGTACAGGACATAGTTCACTGCAGAGTGTTTAGCATGGTGCTCTACAGCTCAGCACTGACTGACCCCCAGTGCAGTCCCTTTCACAATGTCGTCTTCTTGAACTTCTCACCTATTTTTAACATTTGTTTTGGTACATGATTGAAATTAGGGCATCTGCCTAATCAATTTCTATGAACACTGAAAGTTGTTGAAGCTCACGATATTTAACAAGACACTCCTGGATGTGTGTATAAGTCATCTATTATAGTTTTCATTTTATTTTTTTATTATTTATTTATTTATTTATTTATTTATTTATTTATTTATCTTTTTGAGACAGGGTCTCACTATGCAATTCAGGCTGACCTTAAACTCACTTTGTAGCTCAGGCTGGTCTCGAACTCACAACAATCCTCCTGCCTCAGCCTCCCAAGTGCTGGGATTACAGGCATGCACCTCCACGCCCGGCTTTATAGTTTTCATTTTATAATGAAGTCATTTTGGGGAAGGAAAGCTGCAGAGATCATTTATTGGGGTGATTAAAACTAAATGCCTGTAATATTTTTGAAGTGATTTTTATACCCATGTCATACAGGATGCATATTAAATATTTGCATTTTTAAAAATTTGACTTATTTCTTTTTAGATGTGAAGAGAATTTGGAATTCATTCCAGGTAGCCTTCTGTTCCAGATCAAATACAATTGCTAGTTATTTATCTATGTGAAATTTTGGTTTAGAGTTGTTTTTTGGTTTTTTTTTTAGACCATATCAAGTTAATAAAAGGTAATAGGTTAAGATTTTTTTACTTGAAAGCTACTAGCAGGAGCCACTGTGTTGTCATAGCAGAGTAACTTTGTGCTATCCTGTAAGACTGATGAATTCATTTTCTCTAGGACCTTAGAGCAAACATAAACTTCGAATAGTGATAGAAGAAAACAGCATTATACATGATGCAAGATTTAACTAAACAAAGTAATAGGAATCCAACAATGGTTGCTGTATTACATGATGCTATGCTATGTGCAAATTAGTTTTTCAGATTACCAAATATAAACATATATGTTTTGTTTAAAAAAAAAACAATAACTAAAAAGTTATAAGAAATTCAAGAGAGGAAAAAAAATCAGAGTGAAAACAAAAATTGTAAGCATTAACTGCTTATATATATATATATATATATATATATATATATATTCATATAATTAAAATTCTCAAAGTAGAAAGGAGTAGGCAATAAAGATGTAAAGATTTAAAATTTCTGAAAAAAATAAATAAAATAAAATTTCTGAATTTAGTTCAACTTATAGTACCACATTTCCAAGAAAAATGGGCTCTTTGCACAAGAAATGTAAATAAAATCACACTAAATACACAAAAATGAAATTGTCCAAAACTTCTAAAGAAAAAATGATTAAAGCATATGCATAAAAAATATTAGCTATGGAAGAACAAAATTAAATAGCATCTTATTGCACATTAGAAAGGAAAAAAAAAAGGACTAAGTGTATAAGAAACTAGAGTAATTAAAGGACTGAAAGAAAAAAAAACTATTGTCTTTGAATTTTATACTTAGCAAACATACCTTTGAAAACTAAAAGTAAAATATTTTCTAGTTATACAATCTTGAAATATTTTAATACCTTCAGATGTAGCATATAGGAAATAACAAAGAGCATAATTCAAAAGGCAAGAGAAGGAGTAGAGAGCCCTTATTGTTCTAAGCTAATTAATGCACAAAATGTAGATCATAATGTCCTTTGGTGACTTTTCAGGAATAACAATATACTGATCTCTAGAAAACATGGTAGGTCCTTCCTGACCAGCATTTCCTAATGCACTGAATCTGCTTAATCTGAGTGTGCCACCCTGCAGCTTGGAGGAGGAATAAATAAGGAGACAGCCTTGTCAAGATAGCTAGATTTAGGGTGTCAACATTTTTGCTTAGGACTAACAATGGTATTCATTAGTGAAGATGGCTTGTCACCTCCTCCTTTCTGTACTGTTAGTTTCACAAAATGACTTGGGTAGTACAGTCTTTTCTATTAATTGGAGAAATTGATATTAAAACTATTTCCTCCTTACTCCTGAATAGGACTTGTTGGGTAAACAGTGATGATCTCAGAAAAGAACAGAGCGCCACCCAAACTCTGGGGATTCATGAGGGAGCTCCTGGAGTAACTCCAAAGGAGAGTTCAAGTCCAGTTCACTGAGCTCGGTCTTTTTGGTTTAAGTTGGGGGATTCATAGGACAGGCTTAGGTGGAGTGAGGTGAAGCGGGGCATGAGATTGGGAGCGAGAAGAGCCGAGTGTATAGCGATACCAAAAGATAAAAGTTTTGTCGTCCCAGATGAGCGTAGCAACAGAGGTGAGCTGGGGCATGATATATGCGGAAGGAGGTAGGAATGGGCTATGATTATTCTCAGAGTTCAGAACCTTAGACCAGAGGGGACAGACCTATCATCTCTTGGGTTTTTGAAGGTAATGAAGAACAAGTATAGATGTGTGGGCTTTTATCAAGCTGCTTAAGGCTGAGCAGAGGTGAGATTGTGGGGCCAGAAGGGAAACGTGAGAAACAGGGTGGTGGCCACTTGAGAAGTGAACTGAGATTTTTGTGTTTGGACAAAGCGTGCCAGAGTTGGGGCAAATATCATTAGGAGAAATACTGAGACAATGGGCCTGAGAACAGAAATATGAGCCAGGAGCTTCAAGAAGTGCTCAGCCAGCCAGCGATGGTCCAGGACGGGGCCTAGTTTTGAAGGGTGTTGATATAGCCACATAGCCTCTTGATGCCATCTGAGTCTGGACTTCTTGGTGTAAGGAACAGGACCCACCATTTTGTGGTGAGCCAAGTCTACTCCTTGATAGTTCTGGAACACAATGGCAGCCAACAAGTTGCAGCTTAGGGAATTCAATAGCTGCCTGCTTAGAGAGGGTAGAGGAATGGTGAAGAAAGGGGGAGATCAGCCAGGCAAGCTGAGTGGCAGGGTGGTTGAGATGGGGATAAGTTTGGCTATTACGAGGTCTGCCTGCAGCACAGCAGTGAATTTTATTTGCTCTCAGTCAGGAACTGAGGTTGTCTGCAAGGGCAGCCACTAGGCAGAGGCTGGAGCTGAACCTGCTTGGAGAGGGCTGAGAAAAGGTGAATGGAGACTTTTAGTCTAGTTGGTCTGATGCCTACAGCAATGGCTACTCTTGATTCCTGTCAGAAGAGTTAAGTGAACAGCTCAAGAAAATCGGTTTGCCAATGCCAACATGCTGGCTGGATCAGTAGAAAGCAAGGGCAGAAGGTGAAGAAGCTGACCTGTGTTATAAGTGAGCTCGAGCCTGGAGCCAGAGACCAGGAATTATTTCTGGGCATGAAGTTTAATCTGCGAGAAAGGATATTAATCCTCACATGAAGGAAAGGGAATGCGTTCAGGGAGCCAGAGTCAGAGGACAACAGGTGACTCTCTCACTGAAACCTGAGAGAAAGAACAGAGCAACCTGATGTTCTTGAGTTCTGAGGTAGTAAGGGCTGGGCAGAAAAGGCAGCGTGAAGGGGGATGGGCAGGAGGACCATGGAGGGTCTCTCCCATGTTTGATGAAGAGGACTTAAGGGTTTTGAGCAGGACCTTCTGGCTGGGTGGAAGGGGAGCCAAAGAGTGGGTGTGAAAGCTGCACAAAGCCAGAGCCAGTATGCTTGCTTATTATAGGAGGGTGTCAGTGGCCTGAGGTGAATGGAGTAATCTCCTAGATATGAAAGGGGCTGAAGAAAGGGTACTCAGTCCTGTGGGTTGTCTTGGCAGGGCTCTCCATGGAGGGGGTATAAGTCTTCCCAGGCATGGCAGTTTAATGGCTGCAATCTGGGAGCAAGGGAGTCTTCTGGAGTTTAAGTGATAGCAATATGGCTATTTTGTCAGCTAGATGTGTTGGGAGCTGTAAGGCTCAATGGGCTACAGTAGAGGACACTGAGTGCTTTTTATGTGGCTTTTATTGTTGATGGGTTTTTTGTACAGTTAGAAAGCCAGAAAGAATCCAGAATAAGTGTTTGGGTTAGTGATGTTTTGCCTGTTGTGAGATGTTTTGCTGGGGACTGGGAATTAGAAATGATAGTATATGACACCTTGGAACTTGGAGTTTATCTATGAACCAGCTATTATTATCCGTTTATGGGACTGAATTTTTATGCATATTGGGAAAGTGATTTGGATCATGGCAAGTTGTCTGAAGGCAGCTATGAAAGATATCCCAAGCTGAGGGCAGGAAGGCATCAGTCATAGCCTGGTGGCAGTGGGGTAAGGTGGAGCCCCAGATACTGTACTGGAGCCCCAGGTACTGTACAACAGTCTGGACTAACTGCGCCTTGGAGAGTGTGGCATGGAACCTGTGGGAGGAGATGGGGATCTGAGCGATGGTTCTGGGAGAGGTGCAGCAGGCTAAGGTATTGTCAACACAGTGGAGCACTTCGCTGTTCACAGGTGGAATCTGGCTCATGTTGTGCCTGACAGCCTGGCCCAGGTCATGGGGACTGCACTGACCTGAGAGCCTTGAAAGCGAGCTGCCAGGTTGACAGGCCAAGGCACTAAAGGAGACATGAAAGGTTTTGAGGATGACTGCTCTCCAAGGCATGAGAAGTAGAATCCATCCCAGGAGGGCACAGAGCATGGGAATCACCAAGCATGAGTGGAAGCACTATGTAAGGAAGAGCTGCTATGCAGGCATGTAGGCTGGCTGTCAACTCCCACTACCAATACCGAGACTTACCTGTAGATCCCAAGAATGACTACAAAGAGCATGTGGCCTCCACCTGAGGAGACTTACTCTCGGCCTGAAGGTGTCCCCTGGCACTCACATGCTCATTCATAGTCTGTGGCTAGAACAAGCCCCATTAGATCAGTATGCAGGGTGCAGGAATGGATGGCCCCAACCATACTGCTGAGTGGTGACAGTCATTTTCAGTGGCCATATCTAGTGATGCCCCTGCCTTGAGAGCAGTTCTGACTTCTAGTTCCCTGTTAGGGTTTATGCCTAGATGTCCAAGGTCCTCATGTGCTCACAGGTGGTACTTTTGGAAAGTGACTGGACTGCGGGGGGGGGGGGGGGTTAAGAGCTGACTTGCTGTTAGGAGGGCATCTGTCAGGAGAGGCAGGTCCAGAGGAGTGGCCTGGAGAGACGTGTGTCCTCCCTGCTTCTGGTCCACCACGTGCCCCTGGCCAAGGCTTCCTGCCTTGGAGCCAGCCAACTATGAACTGAAACATCAGCCAAAATAAACTTCTCTCTTCCCTCAAGCTGTGGGCTGTCAAGAATTGAATCCTGGTAATGAGGGAACAACTAAAGTGTATCTTTGTTCTAATTTTTTTTTTTTTACCTTTTTCTAGATATATCGTCTTTTTTTTTTTTTCCTCAATATTATCCAGATTATTTAGTTGTCTCCACCTGGAAGTTAGATTCCTATCACTGAAAGAAAAGCCCTCTGCCAACTTTTACAATGACTTTTTTGGGTCGGGGAGATGGCTCAGTAGAATAAGTGCTTGCCTGGCAAGCACAAGGGTTTGAGTTCAATCCCCAGTTCTGCATAAATAAATAAATAAAATTTACAAGGACTTTTTCAACTTTTCTTAAGATGTATACTATGTTATATAGCAATGCCTGACCAGTGAATAATGGCTATGATTGCAACTTGTTCTTTGCAGCCTTTTAAAACAGTGTATCAGTACTGCATGTAAGTTCAAGAAAAAATTCATCCAAAATCTACCCAGCAATTCTAGAAATTTATTTACTATAGATGTATAGTAAAATACTAGATGATTAAAATGCAATGGTACCTTGGCTTACAATGCTTTTTACAAACAGAAGCATTTGGCAACATTTTTGTTTGTAAACTTGGCATTGGGTGACAAACGACCATGGGCACCTTTTCGAAAATCATAGAATTAAGTTCATGAACTGTGTATGTAATTATATATCATTTTAAATTAAGCTTTGGGGATGAAACTGTGAACAGTATTTTTCAAATTCTTGTGGGCTTGAGTATGTCCACTGTTACCTTTGTACTAATTTCAAGGGCAATTTAGCTGAGTACATAGTTCTTTTCAACATTACTGATTCTGTTTTGTGGGCGAACAGGGCTCACTGTGCAGTTCAGGCTGGCCTTGAACTCACTATGGAGGTGACTTTCCTGCCTCAGCTTTTTGAGTGTTGGGATATAGCCATGAACAACCATGCCTGCTTTAACACTGATTTTTTTTTTTTTTTTTTTTTTTTTTTTTTTTTTTTTTTTTTTTCTTTTTTTTTGTTTTGGCTCTTTTTTTTTTTTTTTTTTTTTTTTTTTTTTTTTTTTTTGCGGAACCGAGGATTGAACTCAGGCCCTTTGCGTTTGCCAGGCAAGCACTTATTCTACTGAGCTGTCTCCCCAGCCCCAACACTGCTGTTTCTAACATGAGGTTTTGGCATTTTTTTAGGAGTCTCTGTTTGCATTTCAAAATACAGCATTTTACTTTTCTTTCCTGCTACAGACCTTAGTTAATTCAGTAAGAAATGTCTGGCATACTGTAATCCCAGAGTCTAGGAAGCTGAGGCAGAACTGCCAGAACACAGGGGTCCCTATGCTTTTAGTTTTTACTGACAATATCTGTCCACTGAGTCTACAGTTAAATAGTTTTTTTTTTTTTTTTTTTTTTGAGGCAGGGTCTCAATATGTAGGTAGTTTAGCCTTTAGCTCACTATGTGGCTCAGGCTAGCCTTGAATTCACAGTAATTCTGCCTCAGCCTTCTAAATGCTAGGATTACATGAATATGCCACCATGCCCATGCCTGGCTATTATGTTCTACCCAAGAATTTTTCTTTTCCCTCTACTATAGTTCTGCATTTATCATGGTATACAATTTATATATATTCATGTGCTGTTTCCACATAATTCTGTAATTGTGCTAAACGATTTGGTTTTATTTCTATGTCTCTACCTTTTCCCTGTTTATCACTTTGTTGTTGTCCAAGATTATGTTCTTCTTAGATCAAATCTCTGGCATTACTATACACTTGCTCATTTTGCTGTATTATGTTGCTTTTCATTTAGTATGATAAACGTTATCCAAATCCTTGTTTGCCCAATACGGACTCTTCATTTTATAAACAGAATAAAACATGCTAAAGGTTTGCCTAAAAAAAAAGAATAATTTTGCAGTTTTGAAAATCTCTTTCATCTAAGAGCACAGCTATGATAGTTATTCATTAGGAATTTAAGGAAAGGGGTTTCATTATGTTAATGAACATCTGTTCCTACTGTGGTGTATCTGCCATAATTTATGGAAAATAGAGCCAAAAGAAAGTACCAAAGGGGCCAGAGATTTAGCTCAGCGGTCCAGTGCCTGCATGCCAAGTGTGAGGTCCTGAGTTCAATTCCCAGTACCAAGAAGAAAAGAAAGAACCAAGCCTAGCAAATACATTCTGCCCATGTCATCCTGTTAGCTGGCACTGTTAGCTACATTCATATTTGCTACAAAACAAGCGGCTAAGTCACTATGTGGCTATATCCTTCCATAATCACAAGTCCATGCAATAGATATGCTGATGGCCTTGCTTGTCTTCACATGCTGGGCTCCATTTTCAGCTTTAACACTGTCACTCTATCCACTCCATCACCTTCGCAATGTTACAATACAGACTTAGCATTTGGCCAGCAATTCCACTTAGCCAAAATAAGCAACATCAATTTGTACACAAATAATCACAGCAGCCGCATGAGTTAACAGCCAAACAAAGGACAGAACCTAGATGCCCATCAGCTGGTGAACAGATAAACATAGCACCACATACAATGGGATAATTTGCGGCATAAGCAATGAGCATGCTACATTATATAAATGAATACTGAAAACATTACGTGAGAAAAGCAAGCCAACTGCTGTGTGATTCCACTTGCATGAAATGTCCTGGGAGGCCAATAAACAGACACTGAATCAGAATTGTGTTACAGGCGCTGGGCACAGAGCAGTGGGAAATGACTGCTGGTGAGATTCTTTTCAGGATAATGAAATAGTCCAATACTAGATGATGATGGTTGGACAACTCTAATTACTAAAACTCCAATGAATAATATATTTTTAAAGGGTGCATTGAAACATGTTATATCTCAATGCTCTTTTGAAAGTCTATCAAATGATTTTTAATACTACTTCCAAATGAGCAAGAAAAGCATGTTTAGCTAAAAATCTGAATTAAGCTATTTTACCCTTATCTGGAACACATGACAAGCACAGGTAGCTATGGTCTGTGAAGAATTACTATAAGCTGGAATTTAGAACAAAACTTGTTCTCAGAAATATGAAAATAAAGACAGGTAAGGAACTCAGCCATGCATGACAACAGGCCTAACAAACTTAACACCAGTGATGACATGTTAGGCAAAAAGTTAACTTAAAGTTAAAAAATAAAAATTTAAACAGATGTTTTAAAATTTTATAGCATCCGGATACCCCTTCTCTCCCCCCAGGCACTCTCTCTATGGCACACTTCAGTGGGCTGAGCTGTTCACCGGGCCTTTAACCCAGCAGCTTTGCTGCAGTCTCAGGGCCCAGCACTGTGGGGTTTCTGGAAGCCAGAGCCCACCCCAGCCACTCCTTCCATCACCGCCACTGCGCTGCCTTCCAGGGTGGGACTGAAGCGCCTATTCTGTTGTCTGCACCACTCCTGGCCCCACTGCTGTATGCCTGCTCAGGGCTTAACTGCTAAGAGAAGATCAGCTTTCTTGCATGTATTCATAAGAAAAATGGAAGAAGACAGCAGTTAGTTTTCAAGGTCTTTGGCTAAAGTTTCACGGATGAACTGCAGAGTACGCTGGTACAAGAAAGCATCCTTTTTCTTTGGCTTGCAAATGTTCAAATGGTTAACATCCACAGGAATTAGATCTCCAATGCCTAAATCTAAAGAAAACAAAAATGAAAATATATGTCAATAAATCTGAAAGTAAAGACTACCCCTTTATCAAAACTGAAATAAGTCAAATGGGTAATTTTTTTTTTACAGTAAGCAATTATTTTATTTCCTTGGCCTGACATGGTTGACTTCATTTACAAGAACCTGAAGCTGACAGGACATGGAGATTTCCCGACAGAAAGGATCCTTTTCATTAGCAGAGACGAAATGTCACATTAAGAGTGCAATTCCTGCTCCTCACCCCCACCCTCAACCCTTAAATGAAAAGTAACTGATTAAACCCCTATGAATTACTAAAAGACACCCTCCAAACACTTCTAGTTAACAGCTGCAGTGGATGAAAACCTGAGGAGGGAAGCAGCTGGCCATCACTTAGCATTCCTGTGCATGCGAGGACTCAGGGACAACGGTGAGGGAGTGAGAATTCTGGATGTGTGGGAAGCATGGATCATCTACCTTTCCTCATACTTGCACTTCCACGTGAAAGACACCTCCGTCCCTCTACATGGAACTGCTAAAGGCAACACGAGAAAGGACTGGCTGTAGCCTGCAACTTAAAGTGCCCGAGGTTCAGAAAATTCCAAAGTAGGCGTGAGATAAGGGGCACCAGAGAGAGAAAGCAGGTTAAGACAGGAATTTGTCAGTTGGTTCCAGTTTAATGCTATCAAAACTAACAGGAAGCACGATCCCCTCCTGCAGGACTGCTCTTCTCTGAAGTTAAGACAGCTCCCTCTGGAAATCCATCTCTGGAGAGAGACTGTGACATCCATGTCTGAGAAGACTAGCAGGTGATGAGGAGAGTGGAGAAATTGTAGATCAAGGGCTGCAATGCTTCAATTACTGTGGTTGTCTTTTGGTCCCCACATATGGTCCACTACTACAAGTCCTAAGAAATTCCTGTTCCCTTTCCTACTTGTGCAAAAATGTCAAAAATCAAATCTCTGCCCAAAGAGATGAGAGCTGAATTGTATTCATTCTGGCTTTAACTTACTTGCCCACCCCTTCTGACCTACTATGAAGTCCCAAAACCTTAATTCTAGGCAATGCCATGAACTTAGGACCTCTCCCTCCTTTATTGAGGCCAATCCTGCAGCTGTCCTAACATGCTTTCTCCCTGCGCTGAGAAAGCAGCAAAAAAAAAATCGATGCGTGTGTGAAAATATGATGACAATATGTGCAGTGCAGGTTTCCAAGATCTTCTGTCTTCTCCATGGTGGGAGCCCTCCTGCTTTTCCCTCAAGTCCCACTCACACCCCTTCCCTACCCCCAAGTCCAGATGCTCCCTTCTGCTGGGCTTCCAGCACTCACTTCCCATAACATTTTCATCACTGTAGGCCACGTACAGAAAATAGTCTTCCTCGTGGTTGTCCTCATACAGCTGGCCCCTGGTAGGGATAGTGGGAGGGGTAGTGTTGTTCACAAAGAAGAATAAGATGTCCTCAGGTCTCAGGTGGATCCTCTTCCAGATTAAGAAGTAGAACTGGCCAACAGTGAGGTCAGAGGGCACTAGGTACTGTCTCTTGTCCAGATCAGGCTCCCTGGCCTTGGAGCCTTCTCCACGATGACTGGGACCCTGTCCGGTACTTCTTTTGGATCTTTTCTCCTTTCTTCTCCGATACTCAAAGGGATGGTCCTCCTTGTACTGTAATTTCATGGTGGGCCACAGGCTCGCTTTCCAGATCCCTATGCAGGGCCTGCCTCCATTGCTAAAGACTGCACAGTGTGCGTCCTACAGGCTCAGGCCGATGGAAGGGCTCCAGGATGGCTCCAGAAACTGTAGCTCCTGTGGCCGTAGCACCTGACCAGTGTTCTGAAGAGCTCCATGGTCCAGAGGCAATGAGCTGCCAGGTGGAGGAACCCCTGCAGCTTCCCGCAAGCAGAGCAGGAAAACACGGATGCCAAATGGGTAATTCTTAATGTCAGCTTTGTTGTGATAAGCCCCATAAGATAAGGGGAAGTTAAAAAAGTTTTATGTATGTGGATCAACTCCCCATAATAAATGTGAACATGTATTGTAAATGCATACTAATAAAATTTTTAATTTAATTTATTTTTTCATGATCAGAATATATTTATTGAGGGAAAGAAAGCTCCTGTCCAAGAGAGGGACAGGAAGGGGGACCCGAGCGGGTAGTTCCCCAGGAAGCTGTTTCTTCCAGGGACTTTTATAGTGTAAAACCATGTGGGGCAAAAGTGGAGAATATGGGGACTCACTTAGGTGGATATGGGGTGGGACAAAACTATGGTCAACCAATGGGATTACGAACACCATTGCTCAGGTAAAATTGACTTAGTCCGGGACCAATTGGGGAAGCAAGTCATAGAGTAAGTGGGCGTGAATACAGGTCAAGGTCTCTTCCTGTTGGGGGTTGGGCTAGTGACTCACTTGGGCTCTTTCAAAGTGATTGATACCTATTTATAATATCAATCCTGGTGTAAAATTTTAATTTTAAAAAAGGCTTCACTCAAGCAAGCTGAGGAAGTGGCTATGTAGAGATAAAGCCTTTCAGGTACTGAAATGTATGGGGTAGCTACAATGCAGAGAGTAATACATAAAGCTTAAAGTAGGGTTTGGGAGCCCCAAAGAGCCTCTAAATTCTTACCTATAATACCTACTCTGGTTAGGAATTACCCATTTCCCCTATCCAGGAGCATCAAGAGGCTGTCGTTTTAACACTAGTTTTGCTTAAATATATCGTCTGTTCACTAATGTTTCCATGCTTTCATATTCTACATTTATTAAACCTTTTAAATTAACAGATTTTAAAAAAATGTTTCTACATTCAACTATTTTTTGAGTTGGCCCTTTTAATCTAGCAGACAGAGCTTGGTACACCTTTAAGCAGCATATTGCTGTTACCTTATTTGGAGGTAAGCCATTAACCTTTGTTATCAGTTAAATAAAGAGAAGGGAAGAAGGGTAAAGCCAACCTTGTTTGTTTTCAGAGTTTTAATCTGTGGTTAAAAAGAGTACAATTAGACTTCGATCTTCATTTTCTCTCAAAACTGAGAAACTGGAAACAGGATGTTATCATTAAATGCAAAGCACTTCCCACTGGGCATTTGATGGCCAGACAATTTCTAGAATTTTACCTGCTGATTCCTCTGGCACCACATGGAGCTTGATCATGCTGCCAATGCAGGTTGGCTGTGTCTCTACAAAATTCAGCACCTGGAACTTTTTATCTTTAGCAAACTCCAGAAAGTCATCCTGCAGGGTTTTAAGTGCAGGAGAATCTATAAAATTGGAATAAGAATGTGATAAGTTCTACTTACCTAGTATTTATTTATTTATTTATTTATTTATTTATTTATTTATTTATTTATTTATTTATTTTGCAGGACCAAGGATTGAACTCAGGACCTTGCACTTGCCAGGCAGGTGCTTATTCTACTGAGCTATCTCCCCAGCCCCTTGTTTTTTATGAATTTAGTACAAGAAATAACAATTCAGCAGCTATAAGATGACACAAAGAAAAACAATATAAGACTAAGAGTTGCCAATGAAACAGCAAGAGTCAACACAAAATTACATAAAAAGATTATCTGATGAAGTAATAGCAGAAAATTTCCCAGGCATACAGAACTGAAATTAGCCATAATCAAAATAAATTTATACCTAGACACATAATAATCAAGATCTCAGAAATTCAGCAAAAGAACTGAATATTAAAAGCTGTTTGAGATAAGAAATAGATCACACAAGGAAAGCCCATCAGAATCACAGTAGATTTCTCAACACAATCCATCAAATCAAGAAGAGGTTGGGGGCCGGTGAGATGGCTCAGTGGACTAAGTGCCTGCTTAAGCAAGCACAGGGATGGGGTTTGATCCCTGGCACCACATGCTGCACTGGCCCTGCCCCCAGGCGCTGAGCCAGTAGGAGTGGTGGTGCACACCTGTATCCCTGCCCTGGGGAGACTGAAAACAGGAGGATCACTAAGAGTCCCAGCTGTGTAGTGAGACCTTGTATTACACACATAAAAAAAAGAAGAGGAGGTTGGAATGAAGTATTTAAGATTCTGAAAGAAAATAACTACCAACTCAGATTGATGTTCCCTACAAAACTATCTATGAGTTCAATGGTGAGATAAGATCCTTCCACGACATAGAACAAGCGAGAAATTCATGAACATCAAATCAACCCTACAGAGTACTGACAGTGTAAGGGTTGATACATTGTGTCAACGTGAGAGTAAAATCTTAACTAAATCCAGTCAACAATTCCACACCTAGAGTGTATAAGGCCCATCCTTAAGAGCATGGAGGACCACCCTAGAGTGACTTAGCACAAAAAGCATATATAAAGGGGTTGAGGAAGGATTCTGCGTGCCACTCCTCTAAGGAGCTCTAGTCTGAAGTCAGTGTGGAAGAAAGGGAGAGGCTTGGAAGAAGTGATGGCTGCATCAACTCCCTTTGCTTTGCTGTTTTCTGCCACTATGAACTCTGCCCTCTGCAATGTGCCTTGGAGCCAGCCCAGTATGGATTTAAGTATGCACTGAAACCTCCACTAACTGTGAGCTGAATAAATCTTTCCTTTCTTAATTTTGGGTCTCAGGTATTTCGTCCCAGCAATGAGTAAAAAATAACTGAAATAAATAGATGCTCTAGAAAGAGATAGAAACAATCACAGCTTCAAGAACAACAAAAAAGAACCACCAAAGAAAGCAAGTAATTAAAAAAGTATGGAACCTATACCAGAAATACAACATGATAAATAAAAGCCAACACATATATCAGTTATATGGCCATCAATGTAAGTGCCCTCCATTCACCAATCAGAAGAAAGAAACTAGCAGAATGGATTAAAAAACAAAATCCAACAATATGCTGCATAAAAAAAAAACATTAACTCAAAGCGAAATTCAGACTGAAAGTCAAAGGATAGAAAACAATTCTCCATGCTATAGGAAACCAGAAAAAAACAGATGTAGCTATTCTGTTTGCTGACAATATCAACTTCAAACCAAAAATCATTCAAAGAGACAAATAAGGTCACTATGTTCTTGTGAAGAGAAAACTGCATGAAGAAAAGATAAATATATACACCCAAAATAAGAACATCCACCTATACAAGACAAATTTTTTTTTTTTTTTCCATTGACAGGTGTAGACAAAGGAAGGGTTGTAGAAAGAAAAAATCAGGATGTGTGTGTATAGACAGTACAGTTGGGATAGATAACGCTGTGCTTCTACATAATTCTATGAGAGGCAAGATCTGCACTAATGGTGGTTGGACAGGATATTATGTCGGCTTTTAGTGCTATGGTCATCCACTAGGTAAATAATTATTGAAT
>PVKA01014220.1:0-52982 GCA_004027165.1 Ctenomys sociabilis
GCTGGCCTTGTGGCTCTTCTATTTCTCCAACTCTGACTTGTGAACTTAGGTTGTTAACCATCCAGAAGAAAAGCTGATTAGTATCCTGCAGCATATGCCATTCACTTTGCCTTATCTGACTCAATTGATTTTAGTTGTTGTACGTTTCCTTTTGTATTTCTGCTTTTCGCTTGTTATACTAGGGAGACTATATGATATTCACAAATGTGTGTCTGGTTTATTTCACTTATATGTTCAAGTAGCATCCACTTCAGTATAAATGCTTCAAATTTATCATTCTTAATAGCTGAGTAATACTCCATTATATAGAAATACCACATCTTTTTCAACCATTCCTCATGTGATGGACATCTTCGTTGTTTCCAACACAGACAAAGGATCTACAGAATAATGTACAGGACTACAAGATAAACCCTGAGAGGACTTCACTGACCACATAAGAAATATAAAGTTCATGTGTCAGTATATAAGTCTTGATCTACCTAGGTCTTAACCATCCAGCAGAAAAGTATAAAAATGAAGTATACATCGCGAGGCCATAATATTAAGCTGAGCTGTAAATGGCTACGGTTGACAACTACTTTGAATAACTCACTATTGTGGTGGAATGCTGGACTGTGTTGGACTGTGGTGTCAAGTTCAAGTACCTCAGTTAGTTGAATGACAATGGAGTGCCCACCTTTGACAGGTGTAGACAAAGGAAGGGGTATAGAAAGAAAAATCATGATGTGTGTGTATAGACCGTACAGTTGGGATAGATAACGCTGTGCTTCTACATAATCCTATGAGAGGCAAGATTTGCACTAATGGTGGTTGGACAGGATATTATGTCAGCTTCTAATACTACGGTCATCAACTAGGAAAATAATTATTGAATTTTTGATATAATTTATGTATAAGAAATAAGATAAGTAAGCAGCTACACTCTTACTGATAAGAGACATCTGCTAAAATAATATCTGTAAATATATCATGTATGCACCTTGTATGATACCAAAACATTATGAAAACAGTTTGCAATGTGTTAATTTATCGAATCTGTCTTATTAAGGTGTCTTGAAACTGTCTGATTGATATTTGTACTTCAATAAAATAAAAAATAAATTAAAAAAATAAAGAGAAAATATGATCCAAAAAATAATAATAATAATAAAGTAATCCTACAGTGTAAGAGAATATAAAGTCACCAACAAAACATACTGTGTCTGTACAGCAATAATGAACCCATGAAAAATAAACTAGGAAAGCAATACCATTCATAGTACAATCAAGAACAATTAAATGCTTAATCATTATTGTAACTAAAGAGATGAAAGACCTCTGCAACAAAAACTATAATAGTATGCAGAAGGAGATCGACACGGAGATCAGAAAATGAAAATATATCTCCCTTTCACAGACAAGCAGCACCAATATTATCAAAATGACCATACAGCCAAATCTGACATATAGATTTAATTCAGTTCCAATCATAGCACCAACAGCCTTCTTCAGAGTTGTAGAGAATGCAATTGAAATACAAATTGCACCAGAAAAGACCCATAATAGCAAAAGCAATCCTAAGCAATGAAACAAAGCAAGAGACATCACAATTGCAGAATTAAAGTTATACTACAAAGCCTCAGTTACAAAGATAGCAGAAAAATAGATACATGGATCAATGTGACAGAATGCAGGACCCAAACACTTTCAGCTGTCTTTTCTTTGACAATGGAGACAAAAACACAAAATGAAAGACAGTTGATTGGTTTGGTTTAACAAATTATACTAGAAAAAGCTAGCTGGAAACATTTAGAAGATTGGAGCTGGACCCATATCTTTCATGATGTACTAAAATAAAATCAAAATAAATCAAAAATCGAAATATAAAAAGAGAAATTTAAGCTATGGGAGGTAGATTATCTAAAACTCAGAAGTCAGACTCACAGACTAGGACTTTCTGAACTGAACTTCTTTGCAAAAAAAAAAAAAAAATTAAGAATCAACAAATGAAGTTAAACTTAGACCCATACCTCTCATCCTGCAATAAATTAAAAGTGAAATGTATCATAGATGTAAATATGAAAACAGAAATACCAACTCTAATGGAAGAGAGAATAGGTAGAACTCCTGGAGACATAGATGTAAGCAAACATTTTAAGAACAAAACCCCAATTGCATAGAAAATATTACAAAGACTCAACAAATGGGATCTCATCATAGTAAAGAGCTTTTGCCAACTTACTTTTGGTCAAAGAACTAATATACAGAATATATAAAGTACTCAAAAAAAATCAGAACTTCCATGCAAAGTTTAAAGACCCAGTCCAAAAATGGACATGTGAAATGAATAGACACTTTTCAGATGAAGAGGTACTAAATGCAAATGAATATATAAATAATGTTCTAAATCATTCGTCATTTGAGTGATGCAAACTAAAATACAGAGATTATATCTCACTTCACTAAGAATTGCTCTTATTAAGAAATCAACCAACAATAAATGCTGGAGGGGTTGTGGGGGAAAAGGATCCACTGTCTATTGATGGTGAGAATGCAGAATGTGTATGTACATTCCTTCCCCACAAAAAAAAAAAAAACTACAAGTTGGAGTTTCATTTGATCCAGATTCTCCTTTCTTGGTATCTTCCTGGAAGATTTAAAAAAAATACCACATTTACATATGCACACCTGTGTTTATAGTAGTAGACTTTTTTTTTATAGTAGTAGACTTTACAATAGGTAAATCTTGGAAACAGCTCCAATGCCCATGAATGGATAAAGAACCTTTCTACAATGGAGAATTACTCTTATGTAAAGAAGAGTAAACTTGATACAGTTATAGGTAAACAGATGTACCTTGAGACCATATTCTTAAGTGAAACAAATCAGACACACATTTAAATTTTGTGTTGTTCTGTAGTGTGAGAAACTTAAAATGTAAATAAGGACCAAAATGTATAACAGACACTGGGAAATAAAACAAATATGCCCAAATGGAAAGGGCAACAAGGGAGGGAACAGGGGAAAGGAAAAATGAAAAAAGTTTGAAGTAAAAAATAGAAAGAAAGCTTCTGTAAATGAGGGGAAAAGCAGTTAAAGAAAGTGGAAAGAGGGCTGGCCAAATAGTTTGGCAGATTTAATTAATTAATTAATGGAAAAGCTTCTGCTGAAAAAGCCAACAGAAGGAAGAGACAACTTATACAACAGAAAAATAATTTTACCAGCTACAAGTCAGGAAGAGGGCTAATGTCAGAACCTATAATACAATCAAAAAATTTGACCCCCCTCCAAAAAAAAAATCCAAAAGATCCAATATAAGATGAAAAGCTGAAAGAAATACTTTTCAGAAAAAGAAATTCAAATGGGAAATAAATATTTGAAAAATTGCATATCTGGTCATTAGAGCAATCCAAGTTAAAATAAGGCTGAGATTGCATCTTACTTTAGAAAGAGATGGTTGTCATCAAGAAATCCAATAATTAGGAAAGCTGAGGCTGCAGGCAAGAAGCAACTCTTCTATCTTGTTGATGGAAATCTAAACTACTACCATTATAGAAATGCACATAATATTTCTCAAAACCCTAAATCTAAATATTCATTCATCTCAGCTCTTCCATTTCGAACAATCCTTAGGTGGACCCTCCACACCCACAACCAAGTTGATGTAGTTCACTTGGATGTTACAAGTTTATCCACTACAGATACTGATTTGAATATAACTGATAGACACTGTTTCATCATGGGAAAAACAAAAGGTCTAATGTCCTGCTTCTGGTCCTATTCTATCACACTTTTGTACACACTTTTGCTCAGTAATTTACTTCCTTAAACTCCACTCCACCCAGAAGGGTGGAATATGTCCAGTTGGCTAAGAATTAATATAAATGTTTGGATTATCGCTGTATGCTATTTCTTTCTTATTAATTTAAGGCAAGGCCTACAGGGTGTAAAGGGTCTCACTACATAGATTGGACTCATATTAATTCTCCTGTTTTCAGCCTCCCAAATGCTGGAATTAAAGGAATGTACTACCACACCCAGTCTCAATTGCCCTTTCAAGGTGCCCTGGGAACAGGCTGGCACAGCACTCTGGGGATGGAACCCCAGCCATTGTGCTCTGCCAAAGCATGTGTTTCAATCCTCTGAGCTATCTGGATGGCCCTTACTATTTCTTTTAGTGACTGTTAGAATTTAAATTGCAACAATGACTCACAGATAACTTTGATGTGCTATAATTATCTTTATACATTTTGTTTACCATGCAAAGGCTAATTAAAAATATGAAGGTAGAAGACCTTATAAACCAAACACTACACACAAACTACACTGAAACAAGAACACATTTCCTTCTCTAATATGTTTCTATTACTCTTGTAACCATTCATGTTACACAAATGAAAAATTATGATGATTTATAGTATGGTATTGGGGGCAATGACGATGTCTGCTTTACCTAGACAAAATATGTTCATTGAGTAGTTCAGTGTAGTGGTTGATACAGTGTGTCAAATTAAGAGGTTTAGGGGCCAGGGAGATGGTTCAGTGGAATAAGCTCTTCCCTGGTAAGCGCAAGGTCCTAAGTTCAGTAACCGATTCAATAAAAAAAAAAAAAAAAAAAAAAAAGTTTAAAAAAAATTAAGAGGTTTAGAAGTTTAAATAAGTTACTCGGACAGACAGGGTTCTTAATTTGTAAACATCTGTATTCTGTGCAAGAGGAGGGCATGAACACGGTAGAGTCCCTACACAAGTTCCCTAGGGCATGGAGGTGCCTCCCTGCAGTGTGGAGGGCCCACCGTACAGTAACTCAGCACTCAAAGGCTATATAAAGGGAAATGAGGAAGGATGATAGGCGCCACTTCCTTAGAGGAGCTCTGATCTTCATAGTCAGCATAGAAGAAAGGGAGAAAGGCTTGCTAGAAGCTGCAGTTGCTGGTTCTCCCTTTGCTTTGCTGTCTTCCACCGCATGAACTGCTGCCCTCTGCCATGTGCCAGGCTACCTTGAACTGAAACCTCTATGAACAGTGAGCTAAATGAATCTTTCCTTCCTTAATTTTGGGTGTCGGGTATTTTGTACCAGCATCTGCTCCCTTGAGCAGAGCAGCAGTAGATATACTGTGTCAACTTAAGTTGTCTGATTGGCTCTGAGGGATTCCAGATGTGGGCAGGGGGAGGAGAACCCGCCCTAAGGCATGACGGGGCTCATCCCCAGAGTGACTCAGCACAAAAGAGATATATAAAGAGTTGAGGAAGGCTTCTGCCCCCAACTTCCTTGGAGAAGTCCTGGTCTTCGTGGCGCCACTTTGCTGCTAAGATACTTTGGAGGAGCTCTGATCTTTGCAGTTAGCTTAGAAGGAAGAGAGAGGCTTGATGGACTCCGCAGCTGCTCCTCCTCCTCTGCTCTTCATTGCTTTGGCCACCATGAATTGCTGTCATTTGCCTTGGAGCAAGTGGAGTATGGACTGAAACCTCCACTAACTGTGAGCTAAATAAACCTTTCCAGCCTTCATTTTTAGTTGTGGTGTTCGTCCCAGAAAAGAGTGAAAAGTAACTAAGAAAGCAGGCACAACTTTGTGTACTTTTTACGTATAGATCCAAATATATGTTTGTAAATATATTTATATTCCCAAATATATGTTTGTAAATATATTTATATTCCCTGTTGGAGAAAAATTAGTTGTATGGATCATTTAGAAGACAATAAAGTTTAGGTTCATGGTGAAAGCAAAATTTCCTTCTAGATGATTGACTTATTGTCCTTATAAGAGCCATAAATTAAATAATTTTAGATTCTATCTCACAATAAATAATATATTATTTGTCATTTTGCAAGTTCTGTTCTAAACATTTTGGTAAAAATCAAGAGTATAAAGTCAAAGTAGAAATGGAAATTCATCACATCTTACAAGAAAAGAAAACTAGATGACAAAAACAAATAGTGCTACTGAACATTATTTAGGGCTCACTGCTTGCCAGACATTGAACTGAACACTATGAAATAAGCCTCAAAACAACCCTATGAAATGAGTATTGACATGGTCATCACGCACATGGGAAAAGCAAATTTTAAAGAAATTATCTGGTGTCTGGTAAGGCTTTGGCGAAACCCAGGTTTCTCATTCTTGAGCACCACATGCCTGACTTGTTATGCTGGCTAGGGATCACGTGCATGTGCTTGGCTAGGGATCACGTGCATGTGCTATTTCTTCATTTTATTTTGTCTTTCCACTCAGCCGTTTTCATAAGCAATCTAAAAAATGTTTAAAGACTGAGACATTTCACCCTCTGCTGGATGATATGAGGAAGTCAGCAGTCCATTTGTCATCCATACAATTTTCCTTTAAAACTGCTTGTGATGCTGGGTAATAATCCACAGATGGGAGTCATTAAAGTTTAATTTGTATGCATATGTGACATCTTGCTTTTCAAAATCTTTTTGACTTTCTTCTTTCCATTACTGAAACTAATTGATATATATGAGAAATAACTAATTAAAATGAGTGTAAAGCACTTGTATAAAATATAAAATATGCTATAAAATACTAAGAAAACTATAAAAATATATAGAAAATCTGTCAATTACAAAATGAACTTCAGATGGGAAAGCAAATATAATTTATCCTTTACAACATTCTCATACATAATTCGTTTGGCATCTAAGTGCTTCATTGCTCTATTTTTTATGTATTTTGTGCAGGGTCTCACTATACAGCTCAAACTCATAGTGACCCTTCTATTTTCAGCCTCCTCAGCACTGGGATTATGAGCATATGCCACCATCCCTGGACTCAGTGGCTGGCTAAGCCTACCCAGGGGCAGGGCCCTGTGGCACGTGGTATAAGAGATCAAATGCCAGTCCCTGAGCTTACCTAAGCAGACACCTAGTCTGCTTAGCTTTTTGTCAGCCTTTTCTCAATTTTTATAAACATTTCAGAAATAATTATTTTTTCAAGATAATGCTAACCAGAATAAAATTTTGAAGATGATACATGTGGTTATAAACTAAATTATAAAAGCATACTAACACTAAAGAGCTAGTTGCTAAAAATATGTCTCAGTTATGGTTTAAAGAGTGTACATCACTGCATGGCAAATCATGAGAATGAAACTTCTTGTCTTCCTTGATGTATGAAGGAACCAGGAGCTGTGAAGGTATGAGGACTCTACAGTGAATAAACCTGGGTAGCACTGAGGCTGTCAAACATCCCTAGTCATAAAGAATTAGAAAAAACTCAGAGAGAATACGCTCCTAGCTGAAAAAGTCGGGGGAGACATTCACCAATGAACCAATAAATCATTTGTTTTGTTTTCTGCACATCCTTTCAAAGGAAAGATACAAAAGGGACCCCATGTCCAATATAGGCCAAGGATGATTTAAATAGAATTAAGTTGAACTTATTTTCTCTACATATTTTCATCACCTTATTATTGTTTCTTGAATTAATGTTCATTTAAGTATAATTTTCATTCACTTCTTTAGTCACTCATTCTTCAAAAACTATATATTGAATGTATAGTATATTTCAGATAAATCATAATAGGAAAACGTCTCATAGACCCATTCTCTTGGAGCTCACTATCAAGTGCAGAAGTTATTTTACATTTGATTACCTAAACAATTATTTGATTTTAATTTTGATGAGCTTGAATAAGATACTACCCAACTCTAAATTGGATCCCATGGCAGCTTGTCAATCACATTTCAGCTAATAAAGACTCAGAGGTCAGGGGTGTGCTTCTGGCCTGGGGCACTCACAGGACTTTTTGGCTCACAGAGGATGTAATGAAGAAGAGATGTTCAGAAATATGAGAATTAATTGTAACAATGAGGTCTTCTAACCTTGTTGCTCTAAGGCAGAGTTCCCAGCCGGAAGAAAATAAAATTTGATTATAAGAAACTAACGCTTTTGGAAAAGTAGACCATTCTCATACGATTTGGGGAAATATAGCTCCCAGGCCTTTAAGAAAGAGCTATTCATTTTTTTGTGCTATACCACTTTTGATGACTCTTTTAAGAAACATGTGCATAATAATGTCCAAGAGACAAAAGGATAGAAAAGAAACACAGAAAGTAGGTAAAATCTTTTACTACAATCTGATCAAAAATCATAGCCAATTATGTGTTCATCCTTAGTGAAAAGGTGAGGCTGTCAGGAGAGGGACTTGACTGAAATAGAGACATCTTATAGAAACTAAAACAGCATTGTAAAGTTCAGTATCAGCATATGCAAGCTACCAAGTGCATCCCTGTGAAGAGAATATTACCAATATTAAAAAGATATAAATATAATGAAAGTAATTTAACAAGATGAAAGTTGTTTTGCATTGCTTTATAAAATCATTATGCCCATTTAGTTTTTAAGTTTAGATCAAGTCTAGGATTATACCACAAAAGTCTAAATTACAGAATTCCTTTAGCAAAATGCCTGGTTTCCCACTTTACGCATAAACAGACATTTTTAAGAGTACAAAGAACCTAAATTAATTTTTATCAAATTTATTTGTATAATGTAAAATACATCAAAATATTTGAGGGCCATAGATAAAAATATATTAATAACCCAAAGATGGAAATGAAGTACCACCCAACATTCTTTGTGTTTCACTCACATTGCGATTATGCACATGGCTGTTATTCGGTCATGTGCTTGCTTCTGAAGAGCACTTAAGAAGGAAAATACAGAAAATTACCATTATCACTGGAATCCATTAGCTGCTTATTACAGTTTCAGCCTTTGTTTTCCATTCAGCAAACATCTAATTAAAAAAAAATTGTAAACAGAAGAAAATATTGCAATACAGAAAATCTTATTTTCTACTGATTAGGAAATGAGAAGTCCACCTTAAGATTTCCTGAGTTTCAGACGAAGATGAAAGAAGATGCTATTGGGAGCTTTCCTAATCATTTATACACTTCATAAACATTTGCTCCACACCACACCGTCACTCTGGGAGACTCATTTTGCTGCATGACTACTCTATCTGGCTTTCCCAGGTAGGCAATTGGAGCTATGTAACTGTCATCCCCAGATATTGCTCACAGTGTTCTTGTGATTTTCAACATTCAAACAAATTTTTAAAAATTGTCCAGCTTAAAAAGTCCAGCGCTGCCTTTGCTCAACTCTCACAGTAACCATCTTCCAAAGAAAATTTCAATATTCTTCCTAGTCCCTTTTCTCTCCAAAACTGAATGAATATGGACTCATTAAAGAATTACTTGTAAATTCACCTTCAATTCAGTTTCTTTCCTCCAAGAACAATAAGGATATCTTGAAGTGAATTTGTTTTGAGCAATGACAGGCTCTAAAATTCTTATTTTGCTTCCTTCTCTCCCTACATCCAACGGACAATAATTTCCTATCATGGCTCAAAGATAAGTAGCTGCCTGGGGTTAGATTTTAAGTACCTAATCAGAGTTAAGCATGAATCCCCTTCTCCTTCTCTCTGGCTGGCAGACTCCGGTGGTTCATTTTGTATGTTACCCACACTGAAGGAGAGATGCTCAGTTTGCTGATACAGTAGCATCTAGGGGTATATCTGAGAGCTTGTTAGACAAAAGGTGAGCTTTTAAATTGGTTGAGTAGAGTCCTCTTAGCAGTGTTGATGTGCATTCCAAGCCCCCAAATGAGCAAGAAGTCAGAAGAGGGATAGATGTGTTCTCTCTACTTGAGCTGGGCCATCTGTCTTCTCCTGCTTCAGACAGAAATACTCTCAAGTTTGAATCTTCAGAGACACTCCCCATTTCCTCTCAGTCCTTTGGACTTGAGCTGGGACTTAGTCCATTCACTTTTGTCAGCTTGTAGATAGCAGAATTTAGGGTTTGTGATTTGTTTTTTCCTTTGTTTATTTCTTCCACAAATAGCATAAGCCAATTCCTATCATAGTCAGAATTTTTTTAAGAAAAAGCATTTATAGCCAAACCTGTTTCACTGTGTTTATAAGCTGCTATCTCTGAAGTGAGTCATAAGCAACAACCCCTTGCTCAAACACTATGCAACAAAACAAATACCATTCATTTCTTAGGTGTTTTTGTAAAAACAAAAACTAATAACTTACTTAATTTTTATCATAGCAATGACAGAGAACGTATTTCTTAATTACATATCAATGAGGTGATTATTTTATTTTTCCATTTCAGAAAAAAGAAGAGAAAGGTTGAGAAATTATAATAAACTTAAAATAATGATTGGCCCACAATTAGAATATAAAATATCAGTTTATTATTTCACACATTCTACTCAAAAATGTGATAGATAGGAAAACTGTTTAGGTTATAATGAGTAAAACAAAGTAACCAATGCAACGTTAAATATCTCAGGGAGAAAAATGCCTTATAAGTCTCAAATAGAAAGTTATACAGAGTGAAACCATTGAAGTCCTATAGTTTGAAATGGTTGGTCGGTTGCCTTCCAAAACAGATAACCAGAAAACACATCTATCTTTCAGAACTTATCATAGTTCTAGGTCTATCATCTGCTTAACAATTCACAACTTCTACTTTATTGTTGCCCAAAAAGTGAGTACTTAATTATGCTGATTTTTTATAACCAAAACTCACAAGTCTATCTAGATCAATTTCAAATTTGCCTTAAAGAATGTATATATTCCTTAGTTAGAAAACCTTTATATATGTACATATTTTTTTCAGCTTTGAGAAAGGTGAGGAAATATCTTTACTATTTAAATCAACCAGTCTAAGGGCCAGCCAAATAGCTCAGTGGTTTAAAGTGCCTGTTTAGACAGATGCAGGGGATAGTTGTTCAGTCCCTGGGCCTGCTGTGCTGGCCCTGCCCCCAGGGTGCACTGAGCCAGTGATTGAGACTGGGCTTGGTGCTTTGGGCCTATAATCTAAGCACTGTAAGCAGGAGGATCACTACAAGTGCAATCTATGCAGTGAGACCCTGTAGACCTGTAGAGCCTGTCCTAAATAAAGAAAAGAAACCCAACCAGTCTACAGGATTTCATTATGGCAGCCCTACCAAACTGAAAAAGCAGAGAGAAACAAGAATGCAATTAGATATACCAACCAACATTTTAATGAAGCAAGGCTCTGTGAGTTTCCTGTTATGGTAACAGAGCTCATCCGTAAGCCATAGGTGAGATTAGTCCCAATGGAAACTCAGAAGGTACAACTACAAGAAGCTATTTAAGTGGAACACAAATGACACCTTTTGAAAGAAAGAGGCAATGAAATTCATTTGTTTACAGAAGTTTAAACCCTCAGCTTTGTAGCTGTGTTCATTTTGGTTCATGAAAACAAGAAACTCATTATTGAATTTTTGCATATATCTAATGCTCCACTGTATCTTGATTTCCAATATTTACTCTAGGATATTATTGTTTTTCCTCTTAATATTCATCACATGCCCAATCTATAAGAAAGATAACTATAAATCTACGTGAATGAATATCAGAATCAAAGTGTTTTGTAAAGTCCTTAGAGAGAAAAATCCTATTTAAAATAATCTTCTAAAGTTTCCTTGAAAATGATCTTCCTGAAGGTATAAGATGTCAGTAAGCAGAGACTTAAGCAAAGTTATGTTAAACTGGGAGAAAGCTTAAAAAAATAAAAAAGAAGGAAAAGTATTTTATATAATCACATGGCAAACACAATGTTCCTAAATTAAATCTTACTGAAAGAGCAGAAAATGGCAGGACTGAGGTGGAGGTTTGACTTTTATGCCCTTGAAAAGCAGAAGCCAAGGAAAGGAAAAATAATGTATTTTGGAAGTAGAAAAGGGGAAGTAGTGCTACTTCCACACATTGAAATGCTACTCTGCACTAAAAAGAAAGAAATTATTTATTCATGCAACAATTCAGATGGATCTAAAAGACACTATACCTGGTGGAAGAAACTGTTCCAAAAAAAATTGCATGCTGCATGATTCCATTTATGTAGTATTCTTAGGAGTAGAACAGAGATGAGTGATATGTCAGGGGTTCTCAGATATTAGAAATGAAGAAAGGATGTGACTACAAAGAGGTAGTTGCATCGGGAGTTTTGGGGCTCTTCTGAATCCTTATGATGTTGTTCACATAAATATAACATAATAGTTCCACCTGCTTCACAGTTTTACTTTCCACATTTCATTGAACATGATATGAAAATATGAAATGGACAATTCCAGAAATAAAAAAATCGCAGGGGACTAAAAAATAGTTCAGTAGAATAAGTACCTACCTGGCAAACTCAGGGTTTTAATCTTTTGTAATGTGCAAGGAAAAAAAAGAAAGAAATTATGAGCTTTAAATAATCTTTATTGCCGGGCACAGTGGCGCAGGCCTGTAATCCCAGCACTCAGGAGGCTGAGGCAGGAGGATTGTTGTGAGTTCGAGACCAGCCTGAGCTACAAAGTGAGCTTAAGACCAGCCTGAACTGCATAGTGAGACCCTGTCTCAAAAAGACAAAAAAAATAAAATAAAATAAAATAAAAAAATAATCTTTATTACAATATGTTACTTTTTTTACTTTTGCTGTTAATCTTCTACTGTCCCTAATTAATAAATTAAACTTTATAATAGGTGTGTTAAAATATATATAGGATAAAATAGTGTATATCAGGTTTGATACTATCTGAAATTTGTTAAAATAGCTCCAAATATTCTTCAAAGAGAGTAGGTTGCAGAAAACAATTTTAGCTATATCTGTTTTGTTCCTCTTTATAAAAGACAATAAAATATGTGAAATAGAATCATCAAATAAATTGTCCTAAAGCATGAAATCAACAGGTGGATTTTTTAAAAGAAGTACTGAAGTATTTGTAGCATAAAAGACATGAGACATACAGAGTCCCATAGCAATTGTCTTTAAAAAAAAAAAAAAAAAAAACTTACTGAATTATGTAGGTTGGCTATGAAACTTACATTTCATGTGTTTTTCTAACTGTAGAGTATAGACAAAACAAAATATATTCTCCAGATTATTTGAAGCAACCATTCTAGAGGCAAATGTGCTCCTCCAATGACATGCATGGGCATAAAATTTGGAAAGCAAAACTGAGGCAGAAGCCATCTTCCTGTCACATTCTCTCTGCTTCTGTTGGAAGCCCATGGAGAAACAAAAATTTCTCTCTAAGAATTCAATAGCACTGTTCTAATAGCATTGTTCTGTTATATTAAACTGCTAAATGGAGTCACTGGCTTCCTGGGGCTACTAAGCATTTGAAATGTAGAGAGACCAAATGTAGATGTCCTGTATTTAGAAAATAAACAATGAGATTTTAAGTCTTAGCATTTCACATCCCTCACTCTGAAAAAAAAAAAGAGCACAAAATGTTTTTCAATTTACTTTTACATGGATTGCATTTAGAAGTCTTTCTATAATTACTTAATGGAATATTACATTAAAATTAACTTTTTCTATTTATTTTCTTTTCTTTTCAAATGAAGTAGGAGAAAATCTGAAATTGCAAGTGCTCCTCACCTACTGGCTATGAGACAGCTCCACTTCCCTTGCACAGAGAGAATAAAGAAGTAGTGGTATGGTGTTCTCATCCAACTCCCCTGGTCCTGCAAGGGTGGACTCTCTAGCTCCTCTGCAGTCCCAAGGCTGTGGAGCAGGTTCCTGATGCTGGAGAAACTTCCCTGGCAACCAAAGCACAGCTGTTCTCCTAATGGTGTGATTCCAGCAGATAGCCTGTGGGTCCTGTTCTGAGCTCCAAACCCCTGAGTATTTCCCCTATTTTACAAGCATCCACATGTCTGTATTTTATTTGTTCTTTGGAAAACATCCACTTCTCTGTATTGCATTTACTCTTTCTTATTGAAACCTAACCTATTAAAAAGAGAATCAAGGTAAATAATGGCAGCAGTTTCTGGGAATGGAACATCTTTGGTGCTTTGCTCTTTAATGTTTTCTAAAGAAGAAATATTATTCAATAAGTAGTTCATGACAAGCAGTGGTAATATATTGACTATATCACACAGAAGGTGTATGTCCATTCATCTCACCTGAAAATGACAGTTACAGACTAACATACACATATTTCAAAGAGTGAACCAGTAATTTGTGAACTGCTCAAATAATTTTTTTCACAAAATTCTGCTTCAAATAATGCTTTTTTAAAATTTAAGAAAACATGACAAGAAAGGAAGTAGGAATGGGGTGAACTCAACCTTAGATAAAGGATTCCCTGGTTAAATCAGATTTCCATGATAAGAACCTGAAAATTACTTGTCATTTTTCTCATTTTCGACTTGTCTTAAGGCCATCAAAATGCTGGCCTGCCTTTCTATGTTTCTGTTGCAAAAGGATTCCATGAATCTGCCTGGTTATCTTTAGGATCACTCTATTTTATATAGAAGTTGTTGTTTGTTTCCCATATGGGTTTCTCCACGAACACTACCAGATAGTCAGCCACCATATCACAGCATCAGAAAATTGCTACTCTGTCTGGTGTAGCTGTCTACATTGATTGCAGCCACAGGAAATAGATGTGCCTTCCCCAGCTATGCAAGATTTTAGATGTAAATTAATAAAGCACAGAACTCTAGCAGTAACAGAAAGAAAGCTTATGTGTTGCTGAAAGCCAGAGAAAATTCAATTATAATTTGTGCATACACAAACTAGATATTTCTTTATGATATGGTCCTCTGCACGTGTCAAAGGATACAGTTAACAAAATGACATAAAATGCAAAAGAAAAAAAAATTTCTTAAGCGGTGTGGGAACAAGAAGTTACTAATTGCTTGATAAGATTTCTTGTGTGTGCTTCCTTTTATTGTCACATTTTAGGTACCATTAGCCTACTCTTCAGGAGCTTACACTTCTTGGCATAGAACCAAGTTCAGTGATGTGAAGATAACAGCAAAATGTAACACAAACCTAATATTGTTTTTCGAAAAATGAAAGGAAATGTTTTGTCCCTCTATTTCAGACATTTGTCTACTTTGTGTTCAGGCAAATTAAAAAATACAGCCTTGAGACTAACAACCATTTCAGGTACAGGCCAACAAAAATATAAAATAAATGTTTCAAAATGGAAAAAAAGATAACTGCAAATAAGTGGAAAACTATGATTCAGTTGGAACTAATGGGTTGCAGGCCACCTAGTTCTAAGATTCGCATGTATTTAAGCTGGAAAACTCAGATTATCTGATAAATCTAGAGCTATATGGAATTTTGGATTTCATATTTTATATTATTGTACTACACATCTGAAATCAAGGCAGGCATTTTCTTTCTGCATGGAAAAGAGGGAAAAAGAAGTATGAGGAAAGGAAGAGAAAAATGGTGATATTTGGAAAAGTGATAGGAAAATAAGATGTGAAGAAATGGCTAATCTAAAGTAAAATAGGCAGAAGGAGAAAGAAAAGAACAGAGAATGCAGAACTCTAGCAAATCTGCAAAGAATTAATTTTATCAGACTTACAATTCAAGGTCTGTATTCTCTGTGGACCAATATGAACCAATAAAAACAAGAATAGCTAATGTTTAAGATGATCACACTGAGGTAAGGCATAGCTGGTTAACAAGAAAATATGAGCTCCTCGATCCCACCCCACACCCGCCTAGACAGAGCGACCAGCCTGAGACAGCAGGGCCAATGCCAACTCTGGCAGCCTCCTGGATCCCGCCCCCAAGACATCCCAGTGAGTGGGAATTTGCATGACTCATCAGGCTTCACAGATCAGTGTGTGGTGAGTCTGAGGGAGAGCCTTTGACTTCTTCCCGCAGGCACTACCCGGATCCCCACCCCCAAGCCCTCCAAGTGAGTGACAGGCCTGAGATCTCAGGGCCCACTCACAAGCAGCATTAAGGATCCTCTACCCCAAAGCCCGCTGACCAAGTGGAAATTTCCCCTACTCCCTTGACATCAAAGTTCAGTAAGTGTGTGGTGAGTCTGAAAGAGAGCTTTTGGCTTCTCCCTACACATTCTGCACCATCCAGAGCCTCAGGCCCCAAGACATCCAAGCCAGAGACCTGCCTGAAACATCCCAGACAGACCTACCTGGCAACGCCCTGTAGCCACTGCCCACAAGCCCACCACGGGAGTGAGAACTTTTGGCGACTCCCATGACACTCGATCCAACTGAGCCTGGTGTGGTGAGTGTGAGGGAGAGGTTCTGCACCTCCCAGTACTTCCCTAATGAGGGACCCAACAGAAGGGAAACACAGGAGCTGCAGCAAAAAGGAACATAACACAATAGCTAGATTCAGGCCAGGCATAGCTCGACAATCTCAAACGTAAAAGACTGGCAACCAAATCTCATTAAGCACTAAGGCTATAGCTGCACCAAAGCTCTACACTAAAGGTCAGAGGTCAGTACTATAGAAAATCACAAAGACAAGGAGAAAAATGCAATCTCAAGTCTTGAGTCCACCAATGAGTGCAGAGGACACTAGCTCAGCTGAAATAAATGAATTAACACAGATGGAAGCAAAGGAACAACAGCAGAAAGGTATAGAGGAACTCAGACGAGAATTAATGCCTCAAATAAAAAAAGAAATCTGTGAATACACAGCATCTGAAACAAAGTGTCAAATCCAGAAACATCTGGGGGAAACCCAATGCTCACTCAGAACAAGTGCAGAGAACACTATTCCACCTGAAATGTATGAATTAACAGTGTCAGAAGCACAAAAACAACAGCAGAAGGTCATGAGGAACTAAAAGCAGAAATAATTTCTGAAATCAAGGAGAATTCTTTGAAATCATAATGTCTGAAACACATAAACAATTCCGGAAATATACGGAGGAAACCCAATTTAGAAGAAACTCTGCAGAAAAAGAATTAATAGCTACCTCTAAAGAACTCATGGATAAAAAATAGAGGAGATCAAAAATATGATGGAATCCTGGAATGAGCAATACAAAAAAGAAATAAAACACATGAAGCAGAGTCAAAAAGATATAGAAAACCAAAAATATCAAACACGAGTCTAGAAAAGTTAAGACTTTTCACTTGAGTAAAAGTGAAGACAGAGTTTCTAGAGGATGCTGGAGCAGCTAGTGAAAAGGTAACAATGGATCTCTTAAAAACAATGATGCATGAAAAAATTATCCACCACATGCAAGGTGATGCCAAGATGAACAATGTGAGATTAATTGACATCAATAAGAATGGAGTCAATACACATGATATAAAAAGAACACAGGCAGAAGTAATCATAGAAAACTTCCAAATATGAGGAAACAAACCAACATTTAGGTAGCCAAAGCATACAGAACACCAAATAACTTCAACCCAAGTAAGAACATACTGAGACATATAATAGTCAAGATCCCAGAAATCCAACACAAAAATAGTATACTGAAAGCTGCTAGAGAGAAGAAGCAGATCACATTCAAAGGAAAACCCATCAGAATTACAGCCAACTTCTCTATACAAACCATGAAGGCAAGGAAAGCATGAAGCAGAGTTCTTCAAGTCCTGTATGAAAATGAATTCCAGCCCAGACTATTGTACCCTGATATTGTACCTTTCAGGTTTAATGGAGAAGTGAAATACTTCCACGACAAAGAACAACTAAAGAATTTCATGACGACAAAGCTATCCTTACACAGGCTACTGAAAGAGGTTCTAGAGAGAGACCACAATGACCAGAACTCCACAAATGAGAACAGAAGGAACCCATTAAATAGGACACACAATTAAACACAGGATACAAAGGAGTAAGCAACAGGAGGTAAATACCATGACAAACATGTCAACACATTTCATTTATAACCATCAATATAAATGGACTCAATTCACCATTTAAGAGAAATAGACTAGCACAGAGGATGAGGAAACAAAATCCAAAAATATGATGCTGTATGCAAGAAAGACACTTAACTCAAAAGGATATTCATAGGCTCAAATTCAAAGGAGGGAAAACAATAATACATGCCCCAGCACCTCAGAAAAAAGCAGCAGTAGCAATTCTGTACTTTAGACAGTTTCATCTTCAAACTAAGAATGATTAAACCACACAAGAAGGCCAATATGTATTGGTTAGGGAAAAAATTCAAGAGCAAGAGGTAACACTCATAAATATCTATGCACCAAACACAAGAACACCCTACTATGTAACACAAATCTTAATGGACATGAGAAACCTAATATCTAAACCACAATCCTAACAGGAGACCTCAACACTCCCTTATCTCAAAAATATAAGTCAACCAGACAAAACATTAGCAAAGAAGTAGCAGAACTGAACCAGAGCTTGGAACAAATGGATCTGGGGGACATACACAGAGTGTTCCACAAAACCGCAGCTGAATACACATTTTTTTCAGCTGCACATGAGTCATTTTCTAAAATAAATCACATACTAGTTCAGAGGCCATGCTTAAGTATATGCAAGAAAACAGAAATTATCACATGCGTATTATCTGACCACAGTGAAATGAAAGTGGAACTAAATGAGAAAAGAAACCAGCAAAACCCACTAAATTCATGGAAATTAAACAACACCCTACTCAACAATCAATGGCTCACAGAAGAAATTAAACAAAAAATTCAACAATATCTACAATTCAATGAAAATCCAAACGCAAATTACCAGAATCTATGAAATGCAATGAAAGCAGTTCTTAGACCGAATATCATAGCTATGAACCCACACATTAGGAAAACAGAACAGAAACAAATAAACACCTTAACCTTGCACCTCCGATATCTAGAAACAGAAGAGCAAATGAAACCCGAAGCAAAGATGGGAAGAAATCATAAATATTAGAGCAGAAATTAATTCAATTGAGATGAAGAAAACAGTTCAAAGAATCCACAAATCAAAAGTTGCTTCTTTGAAAGACTCAGTGAAGTTGATAAGCCTCTAGCCAACCTCATCAAAAAGAGGAAAGAAAAAATTCAAGTACAGGCAATAAGAAATGAAAACGATGAAATCACCACAACACAGTAGAAATCCAGAAGATTGACAATAGGTACTTTGAGAATATTTATGTTCACAGAATAGAAGACACAGATGAAATGGACAGATTCCTAGAAATGTATAAATTGGCAAAACTGAACCAAGAAGATACAACTCTGAACAAGGCAATAACAGCCAATGAAATAGGAAACGTAATGAAAATCCTACCAACAAAGAAAAGTCCAGGTCCTGATGGAGTCACAGCTGAATTCTACAAGAAATTTATAGAAGATATAATCCCTACACTCATCAAACTCTTCAATGAAATTGAAAAGGAAGCATTCCTCCCAACATCATGTCTGGAGGCAAGTGTTATACTGATTCTAAAACCAGGCAAGTATTATACTGATTCCACAACCAGGCAAAGACACAACCCAAAAGGAGAACTACAGGCTAATCTCCATTATGAATATAGCCACAAAAATCCTCAATAAAATCCTAGCAAATAGAATACAGCAAATCATTAAGAAGATCATACAACATGACCAGGTAAGATTCATCCCAGGGATGCAAGGATAGTTCAATATTCAAAACACTATGTAATACACTATATTAATAGAATGAAAACTAAAACTACAAGATCATTTCAACTGACGCAGAGAAAGCTTTTGACAAAGTCCAACACTCATTCATGTTCAAAATCTTACAGAAAATTGGCACAGATGTACTCTACCTTAACTTGATAAAAGCCATATATGACAACCCAAAAGCTAATATAATCCTAAATGGCGAAAATCTGACATATTTTACTCTTAAATCAGGTACAAGACAAGGATGTCCTCTATCACCCCTCCTATTCAATATATTTTATGAATCATTAGCAACAGCCATTAGAAAAGAGGGAGAAATGAAAGGAATAATAATAGGTAAAGAAGCTAAATTATCACTATTTGCAGATGGCATGATACTTCACTTGGAAGACCCCAAAAATTCCACCAATAAACTAATATAACTGATATGGAAATTCAGTAGCATAGCAGGATACAAAATCAATATTCAAGAGTCAATAGCATTCCTCTATACAGATAACAAGCACACTGAAAGGGAAATAATACCATTAACAATAGCACCGCAGAAAATGAAATACCTTGGAATTCACTTAACCAAGGAAGTCCAAGACCTTTTCACAAAAAATTACAACACCCTAAGAAAAGAAATTATAGAGGATTTCAGAAAATGGAAAGATATTCCATGCTCCTGGATAGCAAGATCCAACATCAGGAAGATGGAACATATTCAAACAATTACTGTACAGATTTAATGTAATCCCTGTCAAACTGCTATCAACATACCTCCCAGACCAAGAGAAATCGTTCCTAAAATTTATTTGGAAGCACAAACTACTTAAAATAACAAAGGCTATCTTGGCCAATAAAGACAAGGCAGGAGGCATCACAATTCCTGACTTGAAATTGTACTACAAAGTGACTGTGATAAAATCAACATGGTATTGGCAAGGAAATAGACCTGAAGATCAATGAAATAGATTAGAAGATGCAGAGGCATCTATGAACACACTCAGCCATCTGATTTTCAACAAAGGGGAAAATAAGCTTACCAGAAGAAAGATAACCTCTTTAAAAAATGGTGCTGGAAAACATGGCTTTCTACATACCAAAAACTAAAACTTGACCCAGCTCTATCACCATGCACTAAGTTAAAGTCAAAATGGAGTAAAGTTCTAAACATTGTAAAAGAAACACTCAATCTCCTGGAAGAGAAAGTAGGAGGAACTCTTGAAGCCATAGGGGTAGGCAAAGAGTTCATGAACAAACATATGTTCACACAGGAAACACTTGAAAGAATCAACAACTGGGATCAACTCTTCTTAAGAAGTTTCTGCATGTCAAAAGAAATTGTCAACAAAATGAACAGACAACCCACAAATTTTGAAAAAATCCTAACTAATGAGCTATCAGACAAAGGTCTGCTGTCTAGAACATTTAAGAACTAAGATATAACAGGGTCTTCAAATTTAAAGACCCAATTCAGAAATGGGCATCTGAGATGAATACACTCTTCTCAGAGGACAAAATTAAAGAAACACATAAATATAATGAAAATGCTCCACATCGCTAGCCATCTATGAATCGCAAATAAAAATGACACTTAGATACCATTTCAATCCCGAAAGAATGGCTATCATAAGGAAAACAATGAACAACAAATGTTGGAGAGGTTGTGGGGAAAAGGGAACACTCCTCCACTGCTGGTGGGAATGTAGACTGGTACAACCATTGTGGAGGTCAGTGTGGTGACTCTTCAAAAGAATAGCACTGGAAATCCCATTCAAGCTGACTATCCCCCTACAGGGAATTTTCGCCGAGGACCTGAAAACATTATATCATAGTGATATATGTGTACCTATGTTTATATCAGCATAGTTTGTGATAGCAAAATCTTGGAAACAACCATGATGGTTGTCACATCATGGAATGGTTGAATAATATGTGGTATTTCTATATCATGGAGTATTACTCAGCTATTAAGAATGATAAACTTGAAGCTTTTATATTGCAGTGGATGCCACTTGACCACATATTGTAAATGAAATAAACCAGACACACATGTGCAAATATCGTATAGTCACCCTAGTATAAGAAGTGAAAAGAAGAATTACAAATAGAAATGTACAACAACAACTGGAAAGAATTGAGTCAGATATTTAGTGCAAACTGAATGGAATATGCTTCAGGGTACTAATCAGCTTTTCTTCTGGATGTTTACAACCCAGGTTCACAGATCAAAAATCAGAGAAATAGAAGAGCTGTAAGGCCAGCCATCATTTTGGCCCTAGCCTTTCAAGGTCAGTGAAGCCTCAGGGTATAGGAGAACTTGTACTATGACATCATGAAACTCAATTGTGCCCCAAGTTTTCTGATCAAGAAGATTATGGAGCCACAGAGGAAAGAGATTGATGATGTATAGTGTGCCTGGGGAGAGTCACATGGAGAGAAAACTTTCTCTCAGGCTCTAACAGAGAGAAAACTGGTCAAGCATTCGCCATGACTCATCCACATAGATGACACAGACAAAGGATCTACAAAGTAAGGTACAGGATTACAAGATAAACCCTAAAGCGACTTCACTGACCTCATCAGAAACAAAAGCTACATCTTTTGGTATATAGTTCTTGGTCTATCTTGGTCTTAACCATCCAGCAGAAAAGTATAAAAATGAGGTATATAATATGGGGCCATAATAATAAGTTGAGCTGTAAATGCCTATAGTCAACAACTTCTTTAGATAACTCACTATTATTGTGGAATTCTGGACTGTGTTGGATTGTGTCACCGAGTTCAGGCACCTAAATTTGTTTAATGACAATGGAGTGCCCATCTTTGACAGGTCTAGACAAAAAAGGGGGATACAAAGGAAGAACCATGATATGTTTGTATAAAGAATATAGTTAGATAAATATGCAGTTCTTCTGCATAATTCAATGAGAAACAAGATTTGCATTAATAGTGGTTGGACAAGATATTACATCGGCTTCTATAGTGGTTGGACAAGATATTACATCGGCTTCTAGTACTAGGAAAATAACAAGGTAGAAAGTATTAATTATTGAATCTGTGATATAATTTAGGTATAAAATATAAGATATGCAAACAGCTACAATCTCTTAATTCACCAATGAGAGACATCTGCTATAATAATGTCTATAGGTATAATATCATGTATGCACCTTGTACGATACCAAAACATTACGAAAAATTTTGCAATGTATTAATTTATCGAATCTGTCCTATTAATTTATCTTGAAACTGCCTCATTGCTATTTGTTCTTCAGTAAAATAATTTTAAAAAGGAAAAGAAAATATGAAGCATGAATGCATACCTACCCCTGCTCCACACATTGTGTGTGTGTGTGTGTGTGTGTGTGTGTGTGTGTGTGTGTGTGTGTGTGAAGAAGGGATTTAACTCAGACCCTTGCACTTGCTAGGCAAGTGCTTATTCTATTGAGCCATCTTCCTGGCCCCATTCCTTGTGTCTTACCTTACACTTGGCATGGAGGAAAGCGGACTCGAGAAATTTAGGAGAAAGAAGCAAAATTTTGCAGCCAGATCCCAAGGACAAGAGGCTAAAACTGGCCAGAAGAGGGAAACACAGTGTAAAATATTATGAATTTCAAAACTGGAGTAAAAGTATTTAGTTCCAGTACTTTTTATTCTTCTATTTCACAGTATTCAAACACTTTGGATCACAATGACCAATACTGAGACATCATGTCTATAACCTCAGGTTTTTATTGCTGTTAACCACCTTTACCAATTTTCATTCCATGAAGCACTATTATAAATCCTCCCTGGAAAACAATAAGCTCTAATTACTTCTTTCCTCATCCATCATACTTTCTTTTAAAATAAGGCAAATCTGGAATAAATATACCAGTATTTTCTCCAGAAACACTGAACATTGCTAGAAAAATACTTTAATTTTCCTTTGAATTTATGATAATGAGCTCCTTCAAATGTACAGTCATATCAATGCCAGGATGGATAATAAATATTTATTTTATGCCTTCTTATCTTACTAAAATCACCCACAAATGTTCTAGAAGACTGTCCCTCAGTTGATAACTGGCTTCAGGTGCAAAATGTAGCAGAACCAGGTGTGAAGCTTCTCCACCTTCCCACCTTCATATCAGATACCCCCTGGAGCCTCATCTCCTTCCAATTTTTCCCAGGCCTATGAAAGACCCATTCTCCAAGCTGACGTCTACAACCAACCCACCCTCTCCTCTCCTACTTCCTTGCTCTTTATCATATTGGACCACAATAATCAACATGGAATTGAATGTTCCTTTTTTCAGCAAAAAATAGATTAAGAGCTGCAGCTGATGCCACATTTCTTTCTTATTCGAATGTGTTTTCCATCTTGAAAAAATTTACTGCCTAGGCAATCCCACATTGCCTTTAAGTCCATACCAGTCTGACCTCTGTAATTACTCTACCAGGATATTCATGTCAAAATAACTCACTTCTTTGTCTTGTTGGCTGTCGCATGTATACTTGTCCCCATCTTCTTCATCCCTTCAATAGTATTCCACTATTTATTAATTTTAAACAACATGCTTTCTGTTTCATGGTCTTATACTTAATTTCCAATGTTCTCTAAGACCCTGCCTCAGTCTTCATTCTTCTATAATAACAACTCTCTTCTTTAGCGATGTCTTTCATTGTTGTGCCTTCTAATACCATCAATAATAGCACTTCTGAATGTGGACATGTTAAAAGTGCTCAAGACCTTTGCAAAGCATAGCAATTAATGCAAAATATCTGGGGATGAGATTCATGTGGGAACCAGTGTATGCACCAAAGGCTTTCTATGTGCTTCAGTTGTGTATTTTTGTCACTGTTTGGTTTCCCTCCATTACTTCTACTATGCAGTATAGATTCACAAACCATAATTTACAGGATAGCACCTACTTCTTGTCCTCAGTTCAAACTTCACATATCAGAAATTTCCTTCCCTTCACACCCTATAATCAATCCATACATCACCAATTCAATTTGATTTTTCCACAAATACAAATTTCACATATGCTGGCAGCATTTACATATTATTGCTACCACTCCTGGGCAGTCCTGCACATTTCTTATTTCAATAGTGCAAAATTGTGCTTTATTCCTCTCACTTTATTCTTTGTCTTTAATATACAAGTGCTCTTCTTAAAATCTAGACAGGGTCACTTTATTCTCATTTTTGGAAACTTTCTGTGACTTGCCCCAGTATTCAGAATAAAAAAAATCTGAACTTCTTTCAATGATCAATAACCTTGGATTAATTTTCTAAAATCTCATCCTACTATATGCCATGCTTATAATATTTTGGTTTTTGGACATATACATTTTTCTAGTAAATATGTTTTTAACCTATTCTAAATGTTGATAAGAATGACATTAGAGATTTGACAGGAAAACATATGTGAAAATTCAATAACCTTTGAAAAGCAAGAACCATAGGACCTAAAATATGTAGGAAATATCACACTTGGGTAAAAAAGACTTCTGTTGTCACATGAAAGATTTTTCAAAGGTACATGGAGCCACAGATGGTTGTGTTGATATTGTAATTACAAAACTAATGACATCTATTTATTTTCTCTGTGTCATAAGAAGCACAATCTTTAGATGAGGCCAAGAGAAGGGTTAAGAGTCTTTGAGATAAGAATGTAATATCAGGTAATCATTTTTAAATAATCATTTATAGTTGAGCAATTGAGCTAAGTAGAAAAATATATTAGCTATAAGTAGAAAAATATATTAGCTATGACTGTCAATGTTACAAGTCAAGACGAAGTTGATAATTATGACTTATAATGACATTAGAGATTATGTCTCTATATGGATGAAACCAATCATCCATATATCATGATTTTCTCTGGTTCCAGTCAGCTGTCCAGAGGCAAATATTGAGAATTCAGGTACCAGAATACATCAAAAGAACTTTGTTAACCATGAAAGAAATCTATGCTTTTCCCAGAACAACTTGGCTCTCTGTAGACTAAGCCTCCTCTTGTCCAGGGCCTCTGCCTGCTCTTTTGCTTGATGTCTTCACTATTCTAAGAAGATGAAGACTCAGAATAGAAATCTACCTAGTTTATTTCTGAAATCTCTACTACATTCTCTCATTTGACAAGCGAAATAACTGTTTCTCTCAAACATGTAAATATACAGCACAGAACCTATCCTGCCTATTGGAATCTTGTCTTTTTCCTTTTTTCTTTTTTCTTTTTTTTTTTTTTTTTTTTTTTGGTGGCCATCTCAGTCCTCCCTGGGGGTGGAGCTGGTGCAGCACGTTGTGTGTGAATTGAACCACAGTCTCAGTGCTTGCCTAAGCTTGCCTAAGCAAGCTCTTTAGACTGCTGAGCTAACTCCTTGGCCATGCACACCAGAATCTTATGGGAGATTTTAAAATTGATGATTGTGTTCCACATACAATATTTTCATGCCGTTGGTCCTCTGCAGGTCTGGAGTGCAGTGAATTATAAAAGTGCCTGAGGCACCTATAATTCCTGAAGTTTTTGGAGATAGAGTCAAATAGTATGAAAGAGCTCTTCCTGGGCAACTTAACAATCTAACAAGATCATGTGTCATATTGTGAAAAAATTAAAAAGGACTGGAGAGGAAGCTCTGTGGAAACACCCTGGGTTCAATCCCTACTATCTGAGAAGAGAGCCTAGCAAGTGGCTCATGTGGTCAAAATTGAGGAACAAAAGTGTTTGTGTCCAAAGAGGGGGCCCATCTGCAGTTCTCTTGAGAAATTATTTGAGTGCATGTTTACAAATCCCACTGCTGGGGTTTATTATCTTATTAGAACAAAGCAAATGCCAAAAGGCTCCAAAAACAAACTCAAGCTCTACAGATGATGGGCTTGTAGAGGTCATTTAATATCAAAAATATAGCACATTTACAACAGAAAAGTAACTTATATGTCTGAGAAGCAATCATACATGTAGTGAAAGACCATTTATATCCCAAATTTTTTTTAGGACAGTGAGGAAAATTGAAACAAAATGTATCAATGTCCAGTTAAATGCTAGTTTTTTTTTTTTTGTGAAAATGAAGAGGACATTTTATCTAACAATTTTAATTGCTCCTCCCCTCCCCCAGGGTTTTTGTCAGCAAATGATACTTGCAAATGAAGTGAAGGTAAATCCTTCATAGCTTATCTAAGAATAGAAGGCACCATGAATCTTTACACTACCAAAAATCTAATCTATATTTCTTCCTGTTATCTGCACAACAGATAATTTTTAATTACTGTAGAAAAATGAACATGATGCTCCTGAGTACAGTCCATCTCCGCATCTTTCCCTCAAATCTACTCCCACTGCACAACCACAATCCTGGTTCTTATGTCTTCCCAGACACGTGGTAGTGCCACCTCCATGCTACTGAAATTCTCCATCTCTTAGCAGAAAAGTTCTTCCTTCCAGTTTTATTCTTCATTCTGGAAATGAACAAACGTACCACTGAGTGGAGAATACCACGGAATGAGGGGTCCGCCCTCGTCAGCTCCTTTCCCCACGGTTCTGTCCCCTGAGTGTCTGGCAGTAGTGTTGGTCTTTGCACTTCAAAACAGAGCAGTTTTCGCTTTTCATCTAGTTTTCTAGATATTCAGCATGGATCGTCATCAGAGCGATTAAAGGATGCTTGACATAAATTCAAATTACAGCTTGACACATAGCCAGAAGTCAGAATTTATTATTGGTTTCAAAATTTTAGATCGCTTTAAAATTCTTGAATCTATATTCAGTGTACTCTTCCTTGTCTTTATTAAGCGGATTTTCCAAGATAATCCCAATGAAGATGCACATAGCCATGAGGAACAGAATGTCAAATAAAATCCATAGTTCTGTAACTTTTTAAATCTTGAGAAATACAATAAATATTTTTGCTGCCTTAATTTCAAAACAAAGAAATATTCCACTGCAATTAGTTTTCATCATTGTTAAATATTGACAGTGTAACTCAATGCTGGCCCTATATTTATTTACTTATTTTTTTTCCATAGGTCTGAGATCTATTAATGCATAAGTTAAGTTTGGGATAGTAGTTTACAACTTAAAAGTGATTCCTGTTAGAAATATAACAACTTTGAAGTCTTATTTCTAGGATATAAGACAGAAAACCGTGAAAGAATATATTCAGATGGTGATTAAAATATTTGAGAAAAAAAAATATTTTTCTTGATTATTGTTTTTTTTCCTTCTGAACATGACTGAAATGATTATTGATCAATTTTTTCAATCTTAAAAAATTAGATTATAAAAATAAGATGATCCCAAATTTATTTCACTAAAATCTTTCTCAGTGCTGAATCTGAAAACTAAACCAGAAAATGGCTGAGTTTTTCGCCTAAGTTTAGGATGATGATTGTGTGTTCCACAGCCAGGTTCACATTCCTCTGCATGGGGGAGAAGGGCTCTGAGATCAGTTGGCAACTTTTCATTTCATCAACTAACACTTTTGATTTTTGTGTTGTCATAATTTCAAACATAGCACTGAGAGAGATTACCAATTGCAAGTCATTTTTTACTAATGCTACTAAATCTATACAAAAATATATCATTATCACAGCTCATGCTAAGTATGATTCTGACAACCTTCCCTTAAAATCAACCAATGTTGGGCTGGTAAAATAGCTCAGTGGATTAAAGTGCCTGCAAGCAGGTGTGGGGGCCAGGGGTTTGATCCCTGGGCCTCCCGTGCCAGCTCCACTCCCAGTGTGCCCTGAGATGGTGATTGAGACTGGGCATGGTGGTGCATGCCTGTAATCCCAGCACTTTAGAAGCTGTAATCAGGAAAATCACTATGAGCCCAATCTAGTAGCGAGACCCTGAGCACTCCCTAGAACCTTCCCTAAACGTTAGCAAAAAAATAATTAAATAAACTAATGTTTCATATGAATTGGAGTGATTTCAAAAGAAGTAATTTATATTTATTATATTTAAAAAAGTAGATATTTCCATACAATTTGTTTTTTTTTCCTGTCACTTAGTGTCACTTTAGCTGCCCTTGTCACTGTGGATAAATTCTTCACTGGTGTTATTTTTCCAGTCCTTCAACCCTTAGAACGATCTGGATGTTTCCCTCCCCTACCTCAGCCTGTACTTCGTATCTGCCCAACCTGGGCTGCTCCCGGTAGTCTTCTTTAGCTTACTAAACTCTCCTGATCCAGGATTTTTCTCAGAATACTTATTAAAGCTTCCTCGCATACAGCACACGCCCCGACACTTCCTAGGGACTTTAATATCTCAGTCCCAGACTTTCTAGACCTATCACTATGTTCTACTCAGAGGATGTCATGCATCACCCTGAAGTTCACATTCTTAAATCTCTTTTGCATAATATTTATTTCTACTGTATTTGCCAAGATAACAAAATGGTAATTACCTTGTTCTCAGTGATCAGAACAAGCATTCCCCACCCAGAACACATCAGCATTGCCTTATATCTTACACCACTGGCAGTTGTCAGTCTCCCAATCCTCCTTTCCCACTATGACATCCACTTTCCGCTTGGCACCCTTTGCCCTTGTCTGTTTCCCATTGATTCTCATCCATTGTTGACCCAAGCTCATTCACACTGTTGTCTTACTAACACATCAGACTCTTCCTTTATGTTCTGAAATTTGCATTTGGTCAGCACAAGTAAATGCCCAATGTGTGTTCTCTGTGTCCGCTGTCACTGTGATTTGACAGTTGACATCAATCAGATGCTAAGATGGTCTTGCTCTACCTGCTAGATGTTTTCTGCTCTTTAATTTTTGTCACTTATTCTAGTTGTATAACCCCAAAATTTTAAGATTCTCAAATGTGTCAAAGAGTAAAATGCTTCATATTCTTTATAATTCAGAAACAAAAAATAAAGCACTTTTATTTCACAAAATATTAAATGAAATTTATGAAATAACACTAAACAGTAACTAAAGGACAAGCATTTTAAAGATTTAATGAAAATAAAAAGCTACTGATCAAAGAAACTAATGAACCCAAAGATGGGAAAAAATACAAAATCAATATTCATACAAAAAACGGGGGGAGGCGCAGGGAGATAGTGCTTGCCTAGCAAGCACAGGGTCATGAGTTCAATCCCCGGTACCACAAAAAAAATTAGGTGTTGGGGGAAACTTTCATTTCTCCTTATTCAGGAAAAATTAAAGTAATGACTTCATATTAGAAAATTAATCTTAAATTACATCTCTAAAAAGCTGATAAATAAAATGAAGTTATTAAGCTCAAATTCTGTAACTAATTTAAAACATTTTTCAAAAACAAAGGCAAAATGATGATGCTTTTATTAAGGAAAAAAACCTTAGTAGATCTTTTTAAGAAAACTTATTTATTTAGTATGAAGTCTCACTAAACAGCTCTAACTCAGAGTGATCCTCCTGTTTTCAGCCTTCTCAATGCTGCAATTATAGGAGTGAGCCACCATGCCCAGTTTCAGGGGCCACCATAGTGCAGGGCCAGTAAAGTATGCAGTACCAGGGATCAAACTCAGGTCCTTGGGCTTGGCAGGCAGGCATTTAGACTGCTAAGCTATATTCCCCAGCCCCTCTAACATCTGTTCTTAATGAGGAAGACAAATAAAACTAAATTAAAACTAAGATAAACTCAAATGAATGCTGATACACAGAAATAGTAAATGTATAAGAAAGCTAAAGCAGCTTTAAATCAGAATTTTGTTTTTTCACATTTGATTTCCTTAAAAGAAAATTCCTCACTGAAACCAGATACAATAACAATGGCATATCTATGATGTGTTAAAATACACAACAGTAAGAAAGATAGCATAAAATTAAAAAAATATATATATTGTAATGTTTCTCCACTACAGCTAATAAAATGGGACTGGTGAGATAGCTCAGTGGACTAAGCACCTGCTTAGGAAAGCGCAGGAACCGGGGTTTGATCTCAGCACCACATGCCACGTGGGCCTGGCCCCTCTGGCTGGATAAGCAGGCCAACAAGATGGGCGTGGTAGCACACACCTGTAATCCCAGGGCTAGGCAAGCTGAAGACAGGAGGATCCCTTATGAGTCTGAGCTTTGTAGTGAGATCCTGTACCAAATACACAATGAATAAATAATAATGTTACTTCAAAACAGTTAATAACATACAGTGAAACCCTGACCTACAATATAAATAAAACAAAGGGTTAGAGAATTAAAAATTAAATTGAAACAAATGTAACTTAATCTAATATTCTCTGTTCAATTCTATGTGAATCTTATGTACCAATATATATTAGAAGTATTTAAACTTAAAACATATCAATTTATAAATAAGCTCATAACAAAAAAAAAGGACAAAACTGACAACAGCGATGTATTCATTATTGAATCTGTCCTACTAATTTGATTTGAAACTGTCTCATTGCTATTTGTTCTTCAATAAAAAAAAAAAAAACTGACACACACCATGTCCGACCCCTACCCCCACAAGAAATAGATAATACATAATACCATAACAGATAACAGGAATAAGGGCGGGTAAGATAGCTCAACCATCTAAGTGTCTGCTCTGGTAAGCGCACGAACCAGGATTCCATCCCTGGTCCCACATACCATGCCAGCCCCGCGCTTGGGATGCCCTGAGCAGGGTACGAGTCTGGGCATGTTGGCACACAGCTGTAATCCAAGCTCTGGTAAGGTTGAAAATGGGAGAATCACTAAGAGTATCAGCTGTGTAGTGAGATCCTGTACCAAATACTTAAATGAAAAAAACAAAAATATAAAAATTTTTAAAAAACAAAATAAAAAACAGGAATAATAATCAACCAAAAAGGTCGCATGAATATTGATTGTATCTAAGTGCTCTATATGTAAAATGTTTAAAAACAGAATCTAAAGTCATAATCAGGGGGTCTGCCAAATTCCTCAGTGGATTAAAGCACCTGCAAGCAAGTGCAGGGGCAGGGATTTCCATTCCCAGGCCTGCTGTGCCAGCCCTGCCCAGGGGCGCACTGAGGCTTCAATTGAGACTGGGCGTGGTGGTGCGCACCTGTAATGCCAGCTCCTGGGAGGCTGTACACAGCGGATCACTAATGAGTCGGATCCCTCGTAGTGAGACCCTGAACACCTTGTAGACCGCTCCTTAAAATACAAAAAAAAAAAAAAAAGAAAGATAAATAAAATCATAATCAGATTAGATTTCTCAAATGATAGTCTGCATAATATAATGAATTGTAGAGTAATTACAATGACTGAATTATTATCATACAAATCAACTTGCAGGTGTTTTACTATAATACAATGTGTAAAGAATGAAATATAAGTTTTGCAAGGCCTCCACTAGCAAAATAAAACATGTGACAGGTATCTACATGGAGAAGCCAGAAACTAGAGGAAAATGTTAGTCACGAAAGTCAACTTGAGGGTGACCTCTAGGGACAGCAAGAAGTTTGCCCTTCCCCAGAGGCCCCAAGAATATTGACCACTTCAAAAATTATTACAGCACTTCATTCTTTTGCTTCTACATGTGTTATATTAATTTACATAAATGAATATTCACATATCCATTAACTATCTCATTATATAGTAACCTTAACATTTTAAAGGAAATATATTAGAAATCAAGAACAAGCAACAGGAATATATGGTAAATGAGTCACACTAAAACTGAGCTTTCAAATTATTTTTTTCTAAATAGACCCATAAGACACACTTATGTAAAAAACAGAGATTAGTTAAATGCAATTTTAGTGGGGAACTTCTTTCAAACCAATTAGTGATCTAAGTGAACTCTTTTGTTTAGCTGAGACTGCTTAATAACTCATAGTGGCACTTTCAAGTATGCTCTCTGGTACACACTGAGAGTGCTAAAAAATATCTTTTTGTTTTGTGCAACGGCTTTGTCTTTCCTTTTGATCACTGAGGAAGAGGACTGGGGAGAAATACTCTACTTATTATTTTACTCTTGTCTTAACAAAAGCAAGATATTCCCTTTTCCATAATCCCACTAGTGTAAATTTTAGCACCTCCCTTCTTGGGAATTAAATCTGTTAGAGATAAAAAAAAAAATCCATTTCTTCTTGACCCTCATTTCAGCTCTTTGTAGATTCATGATATACGTTACGTGCTACTTGTCCAGACTCTTGGTGAGATAAGACTGTTTGCATTGTGTTAGTAAGGAAGCTTAAGAGCACCTTATCAGCATCCAAGCCACTTATCGTCTCCTGTGCTTTCATGCCATGTTTATAGATCAAATCCTTGATTATATGGGTTTCAAGACATTAAAACAAATTAAAGATATCTGGCTTGATGATTATTTAGAAAGTAAAAGAATAATGGAGGATTAATTAACATGTTGTATATAAAGATAGAGCACCTAAAAACAAATACCATTCATGTCTGTAAATATTTAAGAGGAAAAAGAGCATTCTGTGTGCTCTTGTTATGTAAGTATCCTGTAAGTTTTCTTCATTTATTCATTCATTCATTCATTCCTAGGAAGATAAGATGAGACAGAATAAAAGATAACATAAAAATCCATAGTAGTAAGATGTTCAGCACCAGGGCAGATACCTAAAATCTCCAGCAGCTACATCAGGGACAAATAGAAAAGAAGCCAGAATTATTGCACTGAGGGCCCAGAGTACCACACAGATACAAGGGTGTTTTCTAATTGGTGATAAAGGGTATTACAATTGCTATTTTTTCTCAACTATGAAAATTTTGCAAGAAAAGTTGGATTCACTAATTGAACATATTCCTTTTCTTCTGGCTACAAATGATACTGAAGCAGACTGGGAAAGGAATCTGTATAGAATGGTGGTCAATGAATGGCCAGCCTGATAGAACCATAGTGAGACAAGCTAATAAAAAGCTGGAAGTTCTCCTAAGCCACCCAAGGATCAGTAGGCTGCGCGTTGGACCTCAGTTGAGGCATCAAGAGCTGAAACGTTTTATTCAAGTTTTTTTCTCTTAATATATTGCCCATTCCTTATCTAGATTAAAATGGTACCAAAATTTTAAAAGCAGTTTTACCCTAATAAAGATAATGGACAGAAAGTGTGCACAGTTTCGTGTTAGAGTAAAACTCAAAGAAAGAGTTGTAGGATGAAGGAGAAAATGTATGTGACATTCAAACCTTAGGAAAGCATTAAGATGTGATGTGTGTATGCACTACCTTCTCTCAATGAAGGTGCTCATTAAATATCACAAAATGTAATAATAAAAACTCATATTTAAAAAGAGGGAAAGATGGAAATTTTTTGTTTCCAACAATGTGATTACTTACACCTATGTTGATACTCTATTTTGGTTCAGCTTAAGTGGCATTTCTCCACAATATGCTAATCATGAAGACAACATAGAACTTTGATTTGGCCAGTGGCCTGAAAGAGACTTAAGGTGGTAAGTAATTCTCAATAAGGATTTAGTGAAAGAATTTGTTTTAATGCTTTTCTTCTTAGTAATGGTTCTAGAACTTAGTCTTTAATAAAAATCATATCCAGTCTTACTGCTCCCTGGCTTCTTATCTTCCTGTGAAATTCACCAAATAACCAACCTTTCTGTGTTCTCAAAATATTTCACCAAATAAAGTCAGGAGTTGAATTTTATTCTTTCCTTTTCTTATTATGAAAATGCCTCCAACTTAATGTCAGTAACAGAATTAATTTCAGTTAGTTGATTTTTTTTAAATCTGACATAGACTGGCTATAACTGTTCTTAAGTAATGGAAAATATTTCCAAACATCCGTGGCTGCTTTGAAAACTACTTTCAAGGTTATTTTTAATGCCAAATTATTGACTCTAAACTGGTTTTAGACTAAACTGACTGTAAGCTGACTTTTCTTTTTAATTTGCCTATAATTAATAACTTTTGTTGAACAAGTACTTCCACTGCATTTTTATTCTATAACAGCTGTTAAGTAGCTCTGACCTAAATGATTCTTCAATAAGGTCAATGGAGAGCAGTAACTCTCTTCTGAGATTTTGAAATCTCCCCTGCGAGATTACAACGAGCTGAAATGGTCTCCAATGTCTTATAAAATATCTTACAGAATTTCAAGGAGCTTGGAAATAGGTTGAAAAATGCCTCTTTCCCCAGAAAGTTGTGGAGAAGGGCGAGACACATCGTGACCCAGAGGGGGCTACCCTCTTTCACATTGGTGGTGTCTGGGATGCTGGTGGCTGTTTTTGACTTATGCTCCTTCTGAACCTTGAAATCACAGCTGGTGAGTAAACTAAAGTTCAGTGCCCATAAATTCATTGCCACACAGATACATGACTCGGTGGGGGTAACGCTTGCAGCAGAAGGCAATGAAGGACAGCAAGCAGCATTAGTATTGCAGGGGAGATGAGTTTCAAATGACAAAATTAGAAAACAGCACTCCACTTTCTGTTTCCTTTGCTGGTTAATGATATGTGAAGTCTCTAGGATATAAATCAGTTGAAGTAGAGAAAATTTTAAGGATTCCAAACTTATGTATTTTCCCTGGGAGTCTTTAAGACTCCTACTCATTATTTATGTGTGTATCAGATTTTGCTTCCCATACTAGAGTGCCACATTGAGCAGAAGCAGTCGTGCTTGAGGTTTTACATTATGCCTAATACTAGACAAAATATTAGTCATATGTTTTTAAGTTACTGGAATTTTTAATCAAACAATGTAAAGTGTGACAATTATGTAGTGAAATAAAAATAATCAAGGGTACTCATTGTGAGGCAGGTTTTGGATGGAAGATTTTCTCCATATCTCTATTCCAGCTAACTTTCACAAAAAATTAGTATTCATCATAAACATATACTACTAAATTGAAATAATTTGGGCTGGGGAAATGGCTCAGTAGAATAGTGTTTTCCTCGCAAGCACAAGGGCCTGAGTTCAATCCCTGGTTCTGCCAAAAAATAAATAAATAAATTGAAATAATTTATACATAAAAACAATGATTGATAGATAGATAGATAGATAGATAGATAGATAGATAGATAGATAGATAGATAGATAGATAGATAGATAGATAGATAGATAGATAGACCGATGATAGAGATAAACACATAGATAATAGATATTTGGTGCAGTATCTCACTGTGCAGCTCAGATTCATAGTGATCCTCCTGTTTCAGCCTCCCCAGAGGCTGAGATTATAGGCATGCACCACCACATCTGGGCTCAGTGGCTGGCTCAGTGCACCCAGGGGAGGAATTGATGCTGCATATCATACTAGAGATTGAACCCTGGTTCCTGTACTTGCTTAAGTAGGCACTTAGTGCTCTGAGCTATCTTACCAGCATTAGAAACAATTGTTTTCACTTAACACAATGACTGGAGTTCTTAAACAGAAAAATTTCATACTACATTTCACAAATTAAACTGAGAAAAATTGTGTGGCTTGAGTAATTTCCCCAAAATTGTGAAGTCCTAGCCATAGGAAAATACTATAGATTTCAGTAGTTATGGCAGGGTAGGATGGGTCAAATGCTATTGGAGTATCCTTAATAAACAAAAGAAAGGAGATGCAGTGACACAGGGATATGCAAAAATGTAGGCATCTCCGGGAGAAGAACGCAAGGGGACAAACACCAAGCGTGCAGCACCACTTCCAAAGGCCACAAATGTAAAGTATTTCCAGAAAACTGAAGCAAGGAAGAGTCCCCTACAGGTTTATAGAGACACTGTGGCCCTAAGGTCATCTGAATTCCAGACTTCACTTCCAGAACTCTGAAACAATAGGCCCCTTTGGTCCATGTCAACATCTAGTACTGTTACAGCTGTTCTGGAAAACTAGTAATTGCATTTACTCAAATATTGCCATCTCCTGTGGCCTTCATTGTGAATGTCAATTCACATTTCAGTTTGGTACTCCACGTCTTCCTGAAGCCCCTCCTTACCACCTCTCATCACATGGCTCTGGTGATGATCAATCATTTCAGCGTTTGTATTTCTGAAGATGGGTTCTTGGTTGGCTTCATCTTTAAAAGACATTTTGCTGGAAATAGAATTTTATATGGATGCTTTGTTTCCCTCGGATTCGAAAGTATTACTCAACTGCTTCTTTGGTACATTATTTCTGATTTGTTAGCCACATTTTTATACTTATTTATGTGAGACCCCCAGTTACACACTTAGGAGGCTGCTGTCCTCCCTTGCTGCATCATCCTGGGCTTCATTTTGGATATTCTCTAGTACTTTGTCTTCCTTCAGTATATTTCTGCACCATCCGGTTTCAGTGAGTCACTTTCATTTGACTAAATTTCTTTTTCTTTCTTTCTTTCTTTCTTTCTTTCTTTCTTTTTCTTCCTTCCTTCCTTCTTTCCTTCCTTCCTTCCTTCCTTCCTTCCTCTCTCTCTCTCTCTCTCTCTCTCTCTCTCTCTCTCTCTCTCTCTCTCTTTCTTTCTTCCTTCTACTTTCCAGCTCCCTTGTGCGTCTCACTAATTCTCATTAGATATCAAGAATGATGAACTTCAAGTTCCTGAGCAATAGAGACTTTTGTACTCCTGTAAATATTGAACGTTCTTCTGGCCTGCAGTCAAGTTAGCTGGAAATTTTTCTATATTTGGTTCTTGTTTTTAAATTTGATACATATAAATGAGTGATCTGCCTAGTGTTTATTGTTTTGCACTGGTAAGTCAATCTTGAGATTTCCCTATTAGTCTGTGCATAACAGGTAGGCTTTCTGTGAATGGAGTAAATCTTTACCTGACATGAGTATTTGGATTTTCTGGATTGACAATAAAGAGACATTGTGGTACCCTCAAAGCATTGCTTTAAAATATTCTCTTGGGTTATATTCTTCTCATTAAAATTTTTGCAGACACAGGTTCATGAATACACCTGAGGCAAAGCTTTTGCAAACACAATCCAGTTGAGATAAGGTTTTGATCTCTTTCCAAAATGTATAAGCTTTAAAATATGGAAAATCACACAGGTTAGCAGTCTTAGTTCTTTGGAGTACAGGTGGTTAAATTAGGATAGTCAGTCTACAGGACATTTAGATTCTTAGTCTATCAATATCTAATTAATTAAGAAAGTTTCACCCTCAATTAACTCCTGTATCTAACCTGCATATGGAGAGGAAGAAAAATTACTTACGATATTAGAATTAACAACATTACTTTTGTCCCATATTACTTTACAGTGTACAGAAATAAATTAGGCACATACATAGGAACTACAGATGCATTTATTCAGGAGGGTAAAATACAATGTTGATTAAATGTTTAACTGAACAGTGATAAACACATTCTAGAATTTCTTTAAGTAAAATAGAGCCTACTTTAAATAACTGTAACAATTTATTTATTTATTATTTTTTTATTTATTTTTGGTAGTACCAGATAGCAAACTCAGGACTTCATGCTTGCTAAGGCAAGCACTGATTCCACTGAGCTATATCCCCAGGCTCTATGTAACTGTATATAGTAATTCACAGAATGGATCTGTAAGGTTTTGAAGAGACAAATTAATAACAAAATGTATAACTTGTTTTTTTGTTTATTTTACAAAATATTGTAACAAAATATATCTTTATATTTCAAACTGATATGGCTGAAGAAATCATATGCTACAGAGTTGGAATAATGGCACCTTTCTCCAGGGTTTCCAAAATGATTGTTTGTGAGAAGGAAATAACTTTACTTTCTGTAATTTACACCCTTTTGGGCATTGAAGACACATATAACATATAAATACATAAAATACAAAACATTGCCAAAAATGATCCATTGTATATTTCATACCTTGATACGTTACTGCTTATATCTACATATTTATAATAACATAAAATCAATAAAATAGTATTTATTTTAAAGTACTATTAAATTAAAAGTTTGATCAAAGGATTATCCCAATAAATATTTTAAGTGCAATTAACATCAAGTGAAAATTAAAAATGTGTTTTAAATTCATAAATGGGATTGAAGCCACTCTAACAAATATATGTAAGTGCAGGGCTGGTGAGATAACTCTAAGACCTAAAGCAGCTGCTTAGGCAAATTTAAGCAGGTGCAAGGGGCTGTGGTTCCACGCCCAGAACCACATGCCGCACAGCTCTGCCCTCAGGGCAGGCTGAGCTGGCCATGTATATGTATCATCAGATTGAAGTTGGATATTGTATCCCACTCACAGAGGCATAAATGTATTAGTTAACCTATTAACTGTTTACCTTCTTTTGTGGCAAACTATATTTGCATTTCAAATATCTCTAGTCCATGCACCATGTCCCCTATTATTACGCCTGCTTTAAAGGAACCCTTCTGCATATTACATCATCAGTTGTACTTTCTCTGCTTTCCTCTCATGATATGATCAGTTGGACCTGACAGACTCAACAATTCTTAAATTTACCACTCTTTTTCAGCATCAATAATAAATCAAATGTAAAGGTATTTAATATCTAGCTGAATTATCACCTGCCTCATTGCAGTTCTTGGAACCAATCATTCTTTATGCTGATAATACAGGCAATTATTATTTGTTTTATAAATACAGTATCAGATTTGAAAAACTGGTGTCTCCTGGTGGGCTACTGATAGTTTGTGCTACATATATCCTAGGTTGTTTAACGTATTTCATATGTTTACTTTATTATTCAGTTGATAATATATGGCAAATTGAGTCTTGCTATTACAAATTCAAAGTAAAGAGCATAATTTCATTTCTCACATGTAATTAAGTATATAAATTTAATATGCTGTGATAACTTTACATAAGATTTAAAAAGTACGTGGAGTTCTTATTGTGAGCATAAAAATGAAAGATTTTATAGGAGGTTAAAACATTATCCCTGTAGCACAGAAGTAGGAGGCAAATATTCCAGGTAGGCAGGATTAGCTTTTCAAAGACAGGGAGACTAAGGAGCAAATTGCAACTATCTTTTATATAGAAAGGATGGGACAATAGTGAGAGTCAGGTAAGCTGCAAAAATAAGCTAGTACAAAAACACAGGATCCATGTGTGTGTTTCTTACACCGATAGTAGCAGAAGAATTTTAAGTGGATGATGACAATAATTTGAGTTGTTTTTGTGTTGCTTTCCAAAAATGTGTGTTTGCATTTGCAATGTAGATTTGAAGGTGAGGGAAAGATACAGCCTGCAAGGAAACTACTAAGGGATGAACTTCAGGAAAATAATGAAGAGTTACAAGACAGGATACAATTTGAAAAACTGAGTACTGACACTGGAGGGAGAAACACTTCTTGCATAGAAAATATAAATTGAAAAAAAGATTTAAGAGCATTATATGAGTAAGCAAATAATTATTTTCTATGGAAGACATGTTAATTTGAAATACGTCTGATACATGAGGTCACTATGATATCTCATTGTACATAAATAGAAAGGCACACCGGACAAACCAATGCAAAAAAGCCAATGCAGAGTAAAAAGGTGTGTCAACACACCCTTCCTGTGCACTGATCACACTTAACACAGTGTCACCAAGTTGTGGGAGGAAACAGATGAAACGAGGAATGTCTCCATGAAATGAATCACATGCCCTGGTGCTACCAGTATTTTGCAAAACACATCCTTTCTCTTAAATTGTTAAGAGAAATGATTAATGAATCTCCAGGGCCTCTGACTTCACTGTAGCATTATTATTTTGATTTTGTCAATGATGAAAGTTTACTTTTTTTATTTCTTTTATACCAACTGTTATTGGGCCAGTATTTTGATGATTTCTTTGAACTCACCCTGATTTTAAAGTGAGGAAGCATGTTCATGTCCAATAACTTACTTAGATAAGATTAAAAAAATAAATCAGAGTGAGAACACTGGATTTTAAGTCTGAATTGCTTGATGCCCTTGATAAAAAGATTGAGCTCGAATCCCTTTGGTGGTACTTTTGGAAACTGATAACCATTTCATGTATCCAGGGGATGATTTAATGCATTTCTAATGTGTTTAACTGGGGTTAAACTGATCCTACTTCTTTAATATAACTCTTCCATCCCCTAGTATCACACAATTAGGGTAACTTTAGCAAAGGTGAAACATTTTTCCCCAAAGAGCTTTGCTGTTATAATCAGTTAATTTGATGAAGACTGATTTGATAATTTTAGTAGAGACCACTTATCCATGTCAAATATCTTTAACTCATATAGGCCTCCAAATCTCTAGACTCTCTGACCATAATAATGTCCCTTGCCTATAATAGATACAGATTGCATCAAATCAAGTATCCTCTGATAAGTCCTTAAATTCTCTCATAATTTGGCCCCACTAGAAGCAAATTTACTGTAAGGGTAAAGAGAGTTAATGTTCAGAGCTCCTCACTTTTACATAGCATTTGTAAGGCCCTGAGAAGAGCCCTAGCAATATATTCACACATTTAGCATGAGAGAATGACAAAAGTGAGATTTTCTTTCTTTCTGTTTTTTTCTTTTGTACTGGGGGTCAAATTCACAACCTTGTGCTTACCAGGCAGGTGCTCGTGCTGCTGAGCTAGCACCCTGGCCCTGCTTACCCAAATTGCTATGTCAGTTCCTGTTGAAATAACTGCAGGATTTGGGGGATCTTGCTAGAGATAAAACATGTCGACAGGAGTTTGACTTGTGCCTGGTAGGGTACGTCTGTGTGGTTCGCACTCAGCCTCCTGCACAGTGGTGATTGCTGTCTAGCTCTTACAGGTGCGCCTTCCAAGACTACTTCTACCACCCGCTGTACTGATCCACCCGCTGTCATGACCAAAAGTGTAGGACACAGCAAGATCAAGATACAGTGTCTGCAATCGTAGTACAAGTGGCATGGACAAGTAAAATTTGAAATGTATGGAGGAACATTCTGTGAAGCATTTTGTGGTCTTCAGAAGAGAAATACCAGGGCCAATTAGACAGCTCAGTGACTAAGTACCTTCTTAGGTAAGCCCAGGGACCTGGGGCTCAATGCCCAGCACCACATGCACAGCGGCTCTGCCCCCAGGTACACTGTGCAGGCTGGGCGTGGTGGTGCACATGTATATCTCCTGTGCTGGGGAGCCTGAACACAGGAGGATCACTATGACTCCAAGCTACACAATGAGACCCTATACCAAATGCATTTTTGAAGAAAAGAAGAAGAGTAACACCATAAGCAGAGTTTTCTTTCTTATGAGTCCCTGGCCTAAATGGTCAATACTGAAACACAAACATTTTGTGGGAGAGTTGGGCAGCTTTGTCTTTTTGCTCTTCCAATGCAAAATATTACTGCAGTATCCTCCTTGTGTATGTGATGATTGTCCCCTGAATTTTTTCTCATACTATATTTTTGAGAACATTATTTTCACAATATTGAAATTTTGCTATCTGCTCCAGGTCTATTCAAATTATTTTTTACATGCTCAAATGTATATTTCTCACCTTAGATTTCTCTAGTAATAGTCATTTTCATCAATATCTAAAAACAAGTTAACAATTACTTTTTAAAGATATGTAACAAACAGCTACAAAGACAGCTTACATATCCAAATCCAAGACACCCGGGCTTTCAGCTCTGCCAAAGGCTTTTGTGCTCTGTGTTCATCTATGAGTTGTGAAAACTGTGTGCTTCTGCATGCACTGCCCTGCTCTATAAACTTCTCATTGTGTATTTCAGCTCAGGAACCTCCAAATATTCAATTTTTTCTCTACTTACTGTGGTAGGGACCATGAAGATTCCTAACAGAGGAAGAAGATTTTCATCAATATCTGAGCTCTGCTGACCTTTACATGCCATTTTTCTTGGCCGAGTAATTACAGATTTATTCCTCCTTAAAGGAATGTCCTGCATTGCTCCCATCCACACTGTTCCCAGGAGCTGCCCAAATTGAGCCAGCCCTCCAAATTTAGCTAGATACGTCAGCCCAACTTTCTCTGTTGCACACCTACCTTGTCTGAGGAACCCCAAATGTTATGTCTTTGAGTTATGTGTTTGGTACAGTCCACTAACTCTTTCTAGCTGTTCCCAAGCTTGTGTTCTACCTTGTTAGATTATAACATGCACAAAGACCGAAATTTCAAGATTTTAAAATCTTAAGTGTGTTCCAGCGTCCACATCACAAGATAGCAAATCATACTAGCTGAACTCCAACCCTGATATTAAAAATGACAGATGTGTCAGCATACTAGTCAGTGTCAGACCAGTGCCCCTCAGTGCAGTACATTTCCTACATGGGCTGAATTACATCAGGTATGCCTGATTCACCTTGCCTAATTATCAGCAGTTTACTATTAACTTTCAGAAACTATATTTCAGAAGCACTGGCCAGGAAAAACTACTAATGTAAAAATTAGAGAAATAAAAAATCACACCATTACTGTCTGTTTTTTCTTTTTTTAAACACAGCTGTTTCTTAATGAAAGCCTCAGATGACTATCTTTAAAATTCTCTGTTGTTGCTGAGAAAGGCTTGTTTCTAAAGATTTCCATGCATTGTAGCAAGTTAAAGTAGCTTGAAAATGGGTTTATTATATACCATTCCTGTGGAATAAATAGTGTATCACGTTCTACTTGGCCAAAGTACCCATTCCAACCCTGTATTCTGGGATGGAGAGATGACTATTTTTATCTACTCAGGATATCTAAAGCTACCAGGTTTAATTTCAGACTATTTGGAGCAAATTTCCTGTCTCACTTACTTTAAACTGAGCACTAAATCTAATGTTGCTAAGAAAGTTTTATTGCCAATGCCAGGCTGCTTAGCTTAATCACTGGATGAAGTCTGAGCTCTCTTGCCACACTTTCAACAGACAGAAGTCCTTTACCTGACAAAAATAGCAAATACACTATAGCTCTTTAAGATGTCAAAGCCAGGCTAGGGAAGCTTCCCCCTCTTTAGCCACAAACATGTGTAGTTGTCAGTAGTTAGACCTGTGCCCGTTAAAATTTGTAGCCACTTGGGGATCAGCCATCAACCCAAGTAATTACTTCCACTCAGTAACATATATTACCAGCAGACTCCTTTGATTGAAATTTCTTCAAGAACATGTCAATAATTATTCCCCAGGCTTTCTGACATTTTGCCTTTAACTGTCTTAATGTTGGAACAGAAAAAAAATTCCTTAGGAGTCCAAAGTTGCCTCAGAAGGATCTCGATCTACAGAGATTTTTTTTTTTTTTTGAGTAATCACTGGCTGGCCATAGCTGTACTACTTTGCAGGTGAAGACAGAACCTTTGTTGATTATCAAGAGACAGGAAAAGTTTTATAGGACTTCCCAATCTGACCATATTGATTTGATTTGATTCCAACTCCCACCTCTTCTTCTCTTAGAGGTCTACATTTTTGTCAAGATACTAACTATGGTCCAGAAATAGAATTTCTGAATCAATTTCCCTTTTTTTTCAAACCACTCCCAGTCCATTCACTTAGCTATTTTCCTCAGCTTTAGATAGATTTTTCTGAAAATTCCATGGATAAAACTTATCCAAGTAATTAGTCTTGATTTTTCTCTGTTTTGTGCTAGTGCTGTAAGCAGTCAGCTTGACACCAAGTCTTCATTATGTTGTCTCCATGTCCTCATTTCTTGTCATGATAACAATAATTATAATAAACATCGGAGCTATTGTGATTTGTGGATCTGTGATACAATGCTTTTTAATGCACCAGTTTGAAATAACAGGAAAGATCTTATTGTCAAATCAGACACGGACAAATCTAACACTTTAACCACTATCAAAGTTGACAAGTAGTTTAAAGAATTCAACTAATTGTAAGACTTGGAGAAAGCAAGCAATGCATCTGATCCTCCAGTCACTTCCCCAGTTGTATTATAGGTCTGCATTAACAACAAGCTTTCCAAGTGTTGTGCACGTTCATGTTCCTTACATGGAAGGAGCACTTGGCCAGTACTATTGCATTTTTGTCCCTAGGATATATGTTTTTGTACATGAAGTATATTTATGCAATTGCTAGTGTGATATTTTCCTCAGAGCCAAGTACCATATAAATAAGTGACCACACTTGATTCTAGAAAATCAGTTTTATCCTTGGATAAAGCATCCCAAAGATAATAATTTTCCTGCTAGCAATAAAATTGGCTTGTCTACCAAAAGATCTGTTATAAGCAGACTTACAAAAAAATTGATGAAATCATCAACTTTCTCTCATGATAATAGTCCCTTATTCTGGAACAGAGAAGGAATATATTACTGATCCCTTGCAAACCATTTATTCCCCAGGCCGAGGTATATACATTAAGATGACATTGGTTTGTTCCAAATACTCACTCCCAAAACATAGCTTTTAAGTCTTCCCAGGATGGAATCAACCCCTCACCTGTTCTCTATGAAAGCAGTGAGAAAAGACATAAGATGCATTATCACCATGCTCTTTCCTGCTGCATGTCCTCTGCTCTCCCCCATGCTCCATGACCCTGAGTACATTTCTTCCTCTGCTTCCACACCTCTGTTTACATTTTTCTGAAAAAGCCTGATTTTTTTCTCCTGATACAAGTATTTCATTGTTTCATATTTCATTCTTTTCTCAACAATACAATATTTTCTCTAACTCGCTGGCCTTCATTGTTCTGAAATGCCACTAATAGTAGCTCCATCAATTGAATGACTACTATTTTCATAAAAATTCTTATGCAGCTGGTAGGCTTTATGTAATAATTACTTACTTCCTTAACATCTTATAATTAGCAGATAATGCAGACCTTGCTTTGTGTCTATATGTTTTCCAAGTGCTGGATACTTTCATTGTTCTGTGATGTATCCACTCAAGATAGCTTTATGGTTTTCTTTCTCTAAAAGCTTAACTTACATATGTCTTGCCTTTCCCATTAAATAAGAAGCACGTGCATGGAAAGTACCATGTACTGGTAACAGTAATACCTCTTTCTCACTATGTTTTACCCATACTGTACTAATTTAGCAATATCTGTTAAATATATAAATGAATAAAAAGTAAAGACCATATTTTCTGGTTATTTTCCAATCCCTGGGGTGAGCTACAATACAAGTAATTATAAATTTTTTTAATAAATTTCTTGGGTTTTGTTTGATGTGTCCAACTTGATGTATTTGTTAGGGTAAAGGAAAGACAATTTCAATGCAGACTAACCAGTCTTGTTATTTAAGGAACATAGAAGCTTTACTTCTCTCTCATATAGAGCACCAACTTAATACGTTGCCTTTGAACTTTTAGGTTGTCCACTGGCCAAAGATACAGCTTCATATGTCCCATACAAAGTAATCAGGGTGCCTGAAGATGTTATCATTTCAGTCTAGCATTAATGAGAAAGCCAAAGCTGAGGGAAGCGGGTTTCATTTCAAATAAATAACCTGTATACACCCATGCCTTTCACATTCTATTGGCAAAAACATGGTTTCATGATCATACCACGAGTGGAATTAATATCTCCTGGCCTAATTGATTTCATGTAATGGGCTACATGCAATTATTATGGATAGGCTAAGTTATGCGTGGTTACACCCAGCCCTCAGTACTCAGTGGCTTAAAAGAACACAAGATTACTGCCTAGCCCTTCTCCTTGTCTATCATGAGTTAAATATGTTCTCTTGTCAGGCTGTTTTCTTTGACTTCACTCTGAGATTTTGATTACTACCTGGAATTATCACATGTACTGTAATAGAAAATAATATTTATAACTCCTAAGAAGTTGTCACTGCCATTTATGTTTTAGAAGCCAGTGATGACACAGGATGTTTCCATAAAATATTCATTGACCATAAAATATACTGTCCAGAAATTGTTATGAAAAACATAGCCACCATTCTAGCAAAGGTGAAGGATGAATTTGTTTGTATCAAAAAACATTAAATATTGGTTATGAATGCGAAGCTTTCACTGGGAAATGAATATGTACATACCAAACGATATTCTTTGGGTGGAACTGATTTCATATACAAATGCAGTGGTGAGTACTTATTGGCCTTAATCAGTCATTATGTCCTTCACCTAATAACAGTGATTGATTGAGAAGTAAAATTGGAAGATAAATTAGAGTATTAATTTTAATGATGATATAGACAAAATCAATGGACAAGAAAGATGTGGGTTTTTTAAAGGGATCAACCACAAATGAATAGCATAAATTTTGTGCATTGTGGAATAAATAGAATAAATTATGTTTGAGTTATATTGTTTAATATAATCCATGTTGGATATTTTATTATTCACAAAAAAAATCCTAATTAATCAACTTGGCCTGTCAAGTTTTCAAAAAAACCTATAGTGTTATAATCACAAGAAAACAAACATATAGAAATCAAAATGCTGCAATGCTACTTGCAAGAAGTGATACCAGGGTATCTTGGAGGAATGACACCAAGGAGAGATTGACAAAAGTATTCTCTCACTACTTTTAATCTATGATTCTCTCAGTTTTATGTTTTTTTCCCAATTTTTGATGATCGTGAGAAATACAGGCAGGAAATTTTCAAGTTCTGAGATCATCTGATATAGAGACTCTCCAAGGAATATAGTAAGAAAATGGGGACCAGAAGAAAAAAAAAAAATACAAAAGGCTGCAAATGTAAGGATACCACACTACTTAACATAAAATCAAAAAGCCCTCCAATGTTGTGTGCTAGCCCCTACCTGCTAGCTGTTAGACACTGACTTTAGTAAAGGATTCCATGACTGGTTGAGGAGGTGCAAAAGCAACGCTTCATGAGCAGAAGCCAGATCTTAGTAGCAGAGAAGGCCAAGGAACTACATCACATCCCAGTGCTCAGAACCAGAGCGGATGTGAGGAAAGGCTTTGGACTTGCTGGCCTGGTGATGTTTGCAAAAGAAGATTGGGCACTCAATGACAATAACCCTCAAAAAGGCAAGGTTACCTTGAAAGTTGAAGTTGGATGAGTAAGTGTATTTTCTGTACATCTTTATTTCACAGAATCAATAGAAGGGAGCAAAACCTTTTCACTGCTCCCACTAAGAATCATTAAAATTGTCGACGAGTGTTAATAAAGCTAATTACACCCACAGCATACACATATCAATGAGTAAGGGGTACACAAAGTATATTTTAAACCAGGCCAGAGGCCACAGTTCAAAATTTCCTCCAATTTTGCAACTAACTGATTAACAGAGGAAACTCACTGGACCTTACAGGAGAGGGCACAAGAAAAGATTTTTCTTTGACCCTGTAATCTGTGAAAAGCAACAATGTATTTATTATAGTAGCTAATTTAATATTTATCTGATGCCTAACATCTGTGTCAGTTTGCTTTTAATAATATCCTGTTTTCTATTTCATACGTCATTACACTTTCTAACCTTTGCCCCACATACACAGCATTTTTTTTTTCTTGTAAAAATCCTGTGCAATAAGATTAACACCTAGCATGTGTGCTTTTCATTAAATAAAAACTGAGATACAGGAAAGGCAAAGGCACAATCCATTAATGACTGTGCTAGAGCTACAATCCATTTCTCTTTATATTGTAACTCAGGATGTTACAAAAAGAGAACATATCTATTTCCAACTAAAGAATAATGAATGTTAGTGACAATAAATGCCTTATTATGTTTTGGATAAAAATTAAGTCATCTGGAGATACAAAAAGTATTCAGAGGGAAATAATTTTGTTTAGCCAGTCAAGCTTACAGAATATGTATGTTGACATTTTTATGAAAGATTAGTCTTTCAGACCTGATGAAACTAAATCAGTTATAAATTACAGTACCTGAACTTCAATGGGTTTTTCTAAAATGCACTAACCAAAGACCACTCACCAAGGTCAGTAGCGCTGTTCACAACACAGGGTTTGAACCCAGACACAGGTGGCTGGGAGACAAGAGGTTGGTGAAGGGAAGTGACAATTAACTACTGTGAGAAACCATATAAAGATCACTTGGGGCCATTTTTAATTTACATGACTAAACAGAAAGCAAACACTGAAAGCAATGAAGCTTACAACTACTTAAGAAAAAAAAGGAGGGAGATAAATTAGGAGGGAATAACTATACTCAGGACAACTTTGAGAGAACTGGAGCCCAGGGAAATAATTTACCGACTAATGGAACTCAACATGAGTAACTAAGTATGAAATAATAAGGCTTAAGATAAAAAATAGCCTTACAAGCAAAACATGGCAGTGGAAAGAGGAATCCACAAACACTTGTGGTTTTCTGACAGCCGAGGAAGCAGCACTTCCCTCCTGCATTCAGGCCCCAAATCAGTGCCTGAGCCAGCAGGATCTCAGCATCAGTTTTTCATCTCTATGATGCAGAAAGAAAAGGACAGTAGTTTCATCATTCTATTGTGTATCCCACTAGTTCTTTGTTCTGCCTTTGCCCACTATTATATTTTGCTTTCTCTCCTCTATCTAAGCATTTCTTTTTCTACACAAATCATATTTCACATTTATGCTTTTTTTATCATCTTTTGCATGGAAGTGATCGTTTTTTTTATTTTATAGAGTTAACAAATATTCACAAAGTAAAGAATTTACCCATTGCTGAGTCCAAACTGCTTTATTTTATAGATGATGAGAAGAGACTATGTACAGGGTTAAGAGACCAGGCACCCCTTAGCACACATGATATAGGGACCACATGTTGTCATACCTCAGTATCAATGTTCTTTACATTCTAGAGTTGGGTTATATAGCCAACTGGGTCTTTTAAAGCTTGGAAATCTTTGTGGGTCTGTCAATATCATTCCTCATGCGTGCTGTAGCCTAGGCTCGTAAGGCCTTTTCACTATAGGGAGCAGCCCCAGCACTTAAGGTATCTAATCCACCTTACAGAGAAATTGCATTTATACTAAATGACTATAATATAAATGGTCTATATCTACATTTCCTAACTATGATTAACACTATTTTTGCACTTGTACTTGGTAAGTGAAATTAACATTTCAACCTAAATTAGAAATGTTAGATTTAATAGCTTCCTCAGATTTTACTACTTGCTATAATTCCAAAGTTCCCTTCCAGTTTATCATGGGGCTCATTATCACCCCGTGTCTGATCCCGGCTCTGTGCTAAATTTATTTCTGCTACTAGTTTTTTTTTAAATCACATTTTTGTTCTTTCTAATGAGCTAGAGGACAGTAGTCCCTGTACATGGCTTGAACAGTAGCAGAAAACACAAAACATCACAAGACCAAAGACTTTAGTTGGCCCCTGTCAGGTATATTGGGTGAAAAGATGATAGAAGGCAGAAGCACAGGGGGACCCGGGGAAGAATTTGCAGGAAGATGCATTTGGATATTGCTGGGAATCTTAGGGGAAAGCTGGTGTAGCTTCTGATTTTGCGGATCCTCCAATCTCTCCTCTTCCTTTCAACACTACTAGTTTTCCACCAAGAAGTGCTACAGTTGGCCAGACATAGACACTATCCAAAAGCAGTAAGGGACCAATATTCGTAATACTGAACAAAACAGAACTTGCTGTTCCTAAAAACCATGTACTACTCAGCACACATGACAATGGGGACCTCCTGTGGTCATACCTTGAAAATTAATTTCATTTTTGAAAACTGTAAATGAACCTTTCATCTGTGTTATCGAAATGTTAGCTCCTGACATTGGATCAAATTTTATTTTAAAAACGTACTGACTACAAAAATTATATGTCAAGCCATCTGTGTGGCTCATTACAGCCAATTGGCAATGTGTGTCAGGTCAAATTCTAATTTGCAATATAATTAGATAGATAGATAGATGATAGATAGATAGATAGATAGATAGATAGATAGATAGATAGATAGATAGATAGATGATTGATAGATAGATTTTATATGTATATACATAGAAAGAGAGAGAGAGAGAGAAAGACTGGGTTTATAGACCTGCTTTCTTTTTTAAATTGATCTTAGAATTATCTTTGAAAAACTCTGTAGGCTTCTGTAGAATACACTACTTCCCCAAATTTTATGATGATAAAACCAAGTGGAATTGCTTTATGATCCATAACATAAATTTATTAAAGCAATAATATGAGGCCAGTAATTCTTTTTAGAAGTAGGAGGAATTTATTGAGAGAAAGCTTCTTTCTAAGAGAGACAGAAGGGACCCCAAAAGTGGTTTGTTCACCAGCTTCACTTTTTAAGGGTGTTTTATTGAGCAAAACCATGAGGTAAGGAAGATTTGAGGTGAGACAAAGCTAGAGTTAGCTAATAAGAGTACTAGTCCAGTGTTTGATAATACTGATCCAATGGGAGGCCACAAAATGGGTGTCAGGTGGGACAAGAGTATAGTGAACCAGCAATATTACAAGTATAGTCTCTTAGGTATAGGGATTAAATGGTAATCAACTGGGGAGGCAAATCTCACAGCAAGTGCTCCTGGGACAGACAAGGACTTTCCTAGAAGGGGTGGGTTAGGGAAGTTTGGTCCTTCACACCAAAGTTAATGATGTGCACTTTGAATATCAATCACTGCTGTTCACCCTAAAGGAGCAGACGGGTGCACTTGCTCTTTCTCCAAGGCTTCAAGGCCCAACCTTCTGTAAATGTGCCTCCAGTCAGTTGTCTTTTGCACTGACCTTTCCAGGGCCCAGCCCTTTCTAAGGGACTAGAATATTTCCAAATAACTTATCTGTCTATACTATTACTCCCTCTCAGCTGCAGCTAGTGGAGATTAGGTAGTGAGACCTGTGATTGTCCAAACCAGCAAACATCTAATTACATTTTCTTTTTAAAAAATTGGGATATTCTACTCTATTAAGATTTACAAATAAAATTAGCACCCTAATAAAAGCAAATATAATACACTTACATGTACTCAATTTCAAAACACTGGCTGCTAAACTTATCAAATATTAAAATAAAATGATATAAAAATATATGAGGCTTATGTTCACAATGACATTATCCTATTTTACCTATTTTTTACTTTTTTATTATTATTATTTTTATTGAAAAACAAATAGCAATGAGACAGTTTCAAGACAAATTAACAGGACAGATTAAACAAATCAATACATTGCAAAATGTTTTTGTAATGTTTCAGTGTCATGCAAGGTTCATACATGACATTATATGTACAGGCAGTATTATAGCAGATGTCTCTAATCAGCGAATGAAGAGAGTACAGCTATATACCTATCTTATTTCTCTACAGCTGATTTATATCACAGATTCAACAATTAACACCCTCTACCTTGTTATCTCCCCGGTGTCTGTACATAGTACTAGAAGCCAACATAATATTTTGTCCTACCACTATTAGTGCAAATCTTGCTTCTCATAGAATTATGCAGAAGCACGGCATATTTATCGTAACTGTACTGTTTATACACACACATCATGATTCTTCCTTTGTATTTCCTTTTTTTGTTTGTCTAGACCTGTCAAAGATGAACACTTCATTGTCCTTAAACCAATTAGGGTGCCTGAACTCAGCGACACAATCCAACACAGTGCAGCATTCCACAATAATAGTGAGGTATCTGAAGAAGTTGTTGACTATAGCCATTTATAGCTCAACTTATTATTAGGGCCCCATGTTATATACCCCATTTTTATACTTTTGTGCTGGATGGTTAAGACCAAGATAGATCAAGACCTATATATACCAAAACATGTAGCTTTTGTTTTTGATAAAGTCAGTGAAATCCCCTCAGGGTTTGTCTTGTAATCCTGAACCTTACGCTGTAGATCCTTTGTCTGTGTCATCCATGTGGATGAGACATGGTAAATGCTTGACCAGTTTTCTCTCTGTGAGAGCCTGAGAGAGAGTTTTCTTTCTATGTGACTCTCCCTTGGTATACTATACATCATCAATCTCTTTCCTCTGTGGCTCCATAATCTCCTTGGTCAGATCATTTGGGGCAAAACTGAGTTTCATGATGTTACAGTACAGGTTCTCCTATGCTCTGACGCTTCACTGACCTTGAAAGGCTAGGTCCAAAATGTTGGCTGGCCTTGCGGCTCTTCTATTTCTCCAATTTTGATCTGTGCCCTTAGATTGTTAACCAGCCAGAAGAAAAGCTGTTTAGTACCTTGAAGCATATGCTGTTCAGTTTGCCCTAACTACCTGGCTCAATTGTCTTTAGTTGTTGTACATTTCTACTTGTATTTCTTCTTTTCACTTCTTATATACGATATTTGCACATGTGTGTCTGCTTTATTTCACTTACGAGTATATGTTCAAGTGGCATCCACTTCAATATAAATGCTTCAAGTTTATCATTTTTTATAGCTATAATACTTCATTATATAGAAATACCACATCTTTTTTAACGATTCCTCATGTGACAGACATCTTGGTTGTTTCCAAGATTTTGCTATCACAAATTGTGCTGAGGTACACATATATCTCTATGATATAATGTTTTCAGTTCCTCTGCAAAAATTCCCAGTAGGAGGATAGCCGGCTTGAATGGGATTTCCAGTCCTACACTTTTGAAGAGTCTCCACACTGATCTCCACAATGGTTGTACCAGTCTACACCCCCACCAGCAGTGGAGAAGCGTTTCCTTTTCCCCACAACCTCTCCAACACTTGTTGGTTAATTTCCTTATGATAACCATTCTTTCTGGAGTGAGATGGTATCTCAGTGTAGTTTTACTTTGCATTTCATGGATGGCTAGTGATGTGGAGCGTATTTTTTTTTTTATAATTTTAAATTTCTTTTTAAGCAAGCGTTTTTTGTACATTTGTTTTCAAAAAGTGCCAAATTTGTCGGTATTGCATGTAAATAACTGTGTTAATTCTTTTACTGTAGTATAGATTCTATTTACAAAATGTTTGTTTATAAAGTTTTATGGATTTTTACAGTGAAGTGTTTACAGTTGTTTAATAAAGAACTG